>BMAU01000208.1:0-135000 GCA_019973935.1 Trichonephila clavipes | reverse complement strand
AATCTTGATCAGCGTCAACGGGATGTAATTTTAAGATATTTTCAAAAATTATTTGATAATGCAATCATTCCAGATTTTTGGGGAAGCATGCAATCATATTCTCCCGATTCCGAAACCATGTAAAGATAAAACTAAGATATCTTCCTACAGACCAATAGATCTGACTTCTGTATTTTCAAAACTTTTGAGAGAATTTTGGCTAATAGAATTTCTTACTATTTAACTAAAGAAAGAAAACTTCATCCCCAACATTATGGTTTCGTTCCTTTCAAAAATAGCAGAAGTGCTACTTATCTGGTACGTAAAGCAATAATGAATGCAAAATTGCAGAAATTTTTTTGTAGGAACAAGTTTAGACATATTAAAAGTGCATACGACTCTGTTTATGTGGATGGTCTTATTTATAAATGTTTACAAATTGGTATAACAGGAAATATAGCAAATTGGATATATAAATTTCTCGCATCTCGATCCTTCCAAATAAAATGGAGGGGTTATTTTTCTCCCAAAAAGCTTGCTCTGCAGGGCCTAGCCCAAGGCAGTGTCCTATCTCCTATTTTGTAATACTATTTACATGCATGATATTTTTGAAACCTTAGAATCGGAAGTTGAATGCCTGGTTTATGGTGACGACATTTTTATATTTTGCTCTCATAAATCCCTTGATGTTATTTGCAAAAAAAAAAAATACAAAATACTCTGGAAAGAATTTCCTAGTGGTGTAAATATTGGAAACTGAATTTAAGCCCAGAGAAATGCACAATAGCTGAATTATCAAATAAAAGAAATTATACTCTTCCTAATATTTTGTTGGCTGGATTTCCCCTACAATGGCAAACTTCTATTAAATTCTTAGGAGGTTTTTTTTCTAAACGTTATCAAAATTTATATATTAAAAATCAACTAAGCAGTAAAGCCTTGAAAAGGATCAATTCACTAAAGGGTATGACATATAAACACTATGGGCCGAGATCAAGAGATATCATTAATTTAATCAATAATAGCATATGCAGTGTTTTTAATTATATTTGTCACATAATAAATAAATTGTCTGAAAATCAATTAAAACCTTTTAATGTTATCCAAACAAAAGCCCTCCGAATAGCATTAGGTCTCCCTCAATGGACCCCAAATATTGTGTTACTAAAGTTGGCTGGTCAAGAAATTTTGTCAGATAAAATTAGAAGATCGGCAAAGAAGATCTTTATTACTCAAATCTCCAATAGTGATTTTTCTCCTCTTTATTACAATAGCCCAGATGCAATGAATCTTAATGTTTTGGAAGATAAAAATTGTATCATTAGTGTGCTGCATGAGTTAAATGTTGGTGGTGATCAAATTATTTCAATTCCCAGATTAATTACCTTTTTAGACCTTCCATGTAAAATTTATAACAATAGGTTTAAATTTCAAGATAAAAATCTACCAATTCCTGCAATAAGCATTTTATTTGATGAAACGGTCGAACGGGAATTTCAAGTTTTTCTTTATACCTACTGATGCTTCAAAAAAATCCCCAAATTACTTCGATAGCAGGTATATAAAAAAAATCTTAATTTGCTTACAGAATCAACCATTATAACTCCATTTTTACTGCAGAAACTTTGGCCATTTGTCAAGCTTTAGCTGATCTGGTGGTTGGTTGATTGATTGATTGTTAACGTCGCACTGTAGCTGATCTGGTGGAATTTAATGTAAATTAACTTGTTTTGTCGGATAGTCTTTCTGTTCTTTCTGCACTTCAAAATTTCTCGATCCAATCCCATAAGGTAATTCATAGACTTGCTAAAAAAATTTTAATGCTATCTAACTACGTTAATCAGTTAATTCTGCTTTGGATCCCGACACTCGAAAATGAGCAGGCGGATAATCCAACTGCTCAGAGTAACGGAGTTGATTCACAGTGGCTTTGCCAAGCACGAGGCCACGGGTATACTTTTTTTTCTGGACATAGCCAAAGCCTTCGATAAAATTTGGCATGATGGCTTACTAATCATCATACGACTTGACTTTCCTCCCTGATCAAGTCCATTCATAGCTTCCTTCCGATCGTTCTTTCCGAGTGAGAGTAGATAAAACGCTCTCCTCGCCTCGACCAATCAGAAGCGGCCTTCCGCAAGGAAGTTTAAGTTCATTTACTCTGTACGTAAATGATATGCCGCAAACTGATCTATCGCATTTAGCAATGTTTGCCGATGATACTGCAATTATCACACAGAATAAGAGATTTTCCGTTGTGATCTCTAATCTGCAACACTACGTATCCTTGCTAGAACTCTGGCTCACAGACTGGAAAATAAAAGTAAATGCCAGTAAAAGTGCTTGCCTCATGTTTACGAGTAGACCCCGACTACCAGTCGGTTTAACTCCCGTCAAATTTTTTGGCCAACCCGTCCCCTGGGTACGTGTTGCAAAGTACCTAGGGTTGTTTTTAAACGCAAAATTAACTTTTGCCCACCACATAGAACAGACTCGCAAAAAAGCGCAGGCTGTTCATGCCGTTCTCAAACGGCTTATCTCCCCGAAGGAAAACTTGCGATCCGGCATAAGGTTTTGCTCTATAAATCTATAATCCGACCGGTCATGTCGTACGGATCACAAATTTGGGGATCTGCCGGCATGTGCCACTTAAAGAAGCTACACGCTGACGAACTCATTTTTGAGACAAATCGTTAATGCTCCTTGGTTCGTACGCAATGAAGTCATTTATCGTGATTTAAAAATTAAACCATTTTTACCTCACATAAAGAACCTTTCTAAAGGTTCTTCGATAAACTCCCTTCTGTTCCCAATGAGTTAATAAGAAACCAGCCTGCATACGATCCCGGTGCCATCGTCTCAAAAACGCCCCAGAGCGCTTCTTGAGCACGATTTTATAAACTTCCCCAAGCCAAAAGGCTTAGGGTTTAAAATTTTGATCATTGGGAACTTATTTTAAATTTTAAATAACTTAATTTTTAACTTAAACTTCCTACTTCAAGATTAAATACTCTCATTTTAGTAAGTAATTCCTAGCTCCGCGCCGAGAGTCGTGGAATTAACGTTTTCCGAAGCAGCGAACACCGCGGTCGGAATCCAGGAGGGTGACCTCATTGGATTCAATTGTGCGGTGTTCACGCTTCAGATGGAGGCACGATTCTGTACTATCTAGTGCTCTCTTAAAATTCGTTTCACGTCCAGCAATCATTAATTAAATCGTTCCTTCGAACGACCGCTTATATTTTTGAGAACTGGACATTCCATATCTACATCTATCAATTATTACTCATGATTGTATCACATATATGACTTCATTGCGTCATTTTTTTTTTTTTTCCTATAAAACCGATGTTCATTTTTCTATCTTTTAGTCCTACCCCCACCCCCTTTATCCCGGCAAGAGTGCAAGTTGGTTCATTAAAATTTTTATTCAAAATTTGTTTTCTCCCCTATTTTTTTGCATGAGATCTTTTGATTTTCAATTCAAGATCTCCTTTGCTCGGGTCGTTTATTTTCGGATCGACCCAATCCATTTCCACGCCCACTTCTCTGCGAGCGAACGGTCTCGGCCAATCAGATCGCAGGAAAGTGGTGCGACTTTCTTCGGCCGACAGATTCAATCTGTCGCCGTTCCAGCAGAATTGTTCTGCCCATTTTTATTATATCTTTTAAAATAAAATTTTAAGTAAAATCACTAATTCGGCCCTTAATTCTAAAATTCTGATGAGGAGGTACGCCCCGTTCCGGGGCATACTCCGTAAGTTACATCTTTGCAAGCGGATAATCTCGCAAGATCGGTCACGGAGTCCAATGTTTACATTGACTGGATTGCTTCAGAAGACATTCATAAAAATATATATCGAAATAGAATTCAAAAAATCAATGAAACATTTTACTCAAGCAAATATTTTGAAAAATTGGGAAATATTCCGACCATTCATATCATTTCAAAGTGGACAGAGAATCGAAGAGAAGAAATCTTAAGCACTCGAATCTTCAGTAAAATGATTATTACTCCAGGCCTTCAACATAGATTTAATTTACAGGTTAATGCAATGTGTATTACATGTAATTGTATAAATGATTTGGACCACATTATATTAAATTGTATTAGATATACTAGGCATCGTAATAATCTCTGACCTACTCTTCGTATTGAACCACATTCCACTATTATATTTAGAGATGTTTTGGAAAGAGCAATGAATAATAATCAACTTTCAGAGTTTTTTAAAGGGAATGAAATTTTTTAATATTTACTAATCTATTAGGATTTCTCTTGTCTTTTTTTTTTTTTTTTTTTTTGAGGGATCATAGCCTGTGTTGCTCTATATCCCCTTCAAACTTTCAATCAATCAATCAAGGCATGTGCAAAGTTTCTCTGGAAAAAAAAGACATAATTTGTTAAGTATTTTTAATATTTTTATCAATTAAAAATATTGAATTTTATTTAGTGACGAGAGAGTGAAAACATCGTGGGAGACACTAAATGATGAAGTAATTAAATGTTTACACTGCCATGAGTAACATTTAATTCATTTGTGTTTTATGAGTACCCTCAATTTTACCAAGCATTGCGTGCATTTCAAGTAATTTTAATATGTTTTAAAGTTATATCTTTTTTTTTTTGTTTTAATATGTTATATTTTTTTAAAACAAAATTGTTGTAAATGCTGGCTACAGAAAGGAGGAAACTCTCGAAGGCAATCTTAAGTATTTTTTTTTTTTTTTTTTATTTTTAGACATTGAGAGAGAAAATTTTATAAATTAAGAAAATTAATTGCTCTCTATTAAAGGTAATCATCTATCACAATTAATATTTATGAATAGAAGAGCAATAGTATTTGTAAAAATTTATTAAAATAGATTTGTTTCGTATTTTTAAGATAGCAAATCAAAACGTACTGAAACAAATCTGAATGTTTAAATAAATTTTCTTCCATTTGTGTGTGTGTGTGTGTGTGAAACTGTAAAGAAACTGAGTATTTATTTTGACATTCAGTTTTCATTTGTTTTTCCTCATAGTGCATTTTTTTTATTTCTATCACCTTTCATTTAACATTAATTGCTGCAAGACAGAAATTTGTGTGAGTGTATTATGTTATAACCTATTTACCTGCTTTGAGTTCCTTTAATAATTTTAATTTAAGTTCTTATAACAAAAGAGAAAGTACCTATTAACTGAATTGTGTTATATCTACAAAATATTTTGATAAAATGAACTAACATGGTATCATTTTTCTAAATTTTATTAATTCTATTTCCGTAATTTTCCTAAATATTGATACATGGGATTGCCTGTCCAAAAAATGTATTTTACTACAGTTAAATGTTTTAAAATGTATTTCCTTTATTATTAATATAGTTTTTCTTATTAAAAATAATCCTCAATGTATCATAACTTATGAGTATCAATAGTCCTCAATGTATCATAACTCATGATTTCAATTATTATCTACACTTGCCTCCGAAAGTCTGCGTACAGGTGATCACCTTTCATATTTATGCAAAGATTGCTAATTAAATGAAGTCTTTCTGAATCAATATTACTTTTTATTGATTCCTCTAACGTAAATTCAAACAGTATGACCAACAATCACCTGAATATTACATAAAATAATACAAGTATTTATAACTTGAGAAAAACACAAATAGTGTGCATCAAAAGTCTGCATACTATGAAATAAAACCTTTACAATAATGGATTGTAACTAAAAATTAATACTTTTTAAGCTATTTCGTTCTTTCTATAATTCTCTCAACATATTTGGCAAGGATTTAACTAGCTTAGTTTCATTTTTGGATATTTTGTTCCATTTTTCTACTCTGACAGATTTGTATTTCCTTGGATGTTATGTTTTCTCTGATTATTCACTCGAGTAAATCCTACAAATGTCATATTGTGCTTAGGACTGGGGACTAGGATGGCTTATGGAATTGGTTTGGGACATGTCGGAACAGCCATGGCTTCCCAATGCGAGTCATTTCCTCGGTACCTTTGTGCCACTGAAAGTAAAAATCCTCACCCACTGCAAGTTTCTTGGCACTTACCCTGATGTTTTACTTTACTAAGTTCATGTAACCAATTTTGCTCATGGTTGATTCAATGAATTCCAGATTACCAGCTGAAAGGGTTCCAATGCTCCCCCAAACATTATGCCTCATCCTCCATGTTTGATAATCGTAAAAGGTTTCTCTTTCTTATGACCTGTCCAGGAATTTTGACTTGTATATTTTTGTTCTTTTTGATGTCAAATTACTTTCAATTGAAAAGATTACATTTTTCTTATAATTATGTGTCCTTTTTGTTGTTTTTTTGGCAAAGGTCATTCTCTTACTTCTGTTTACTCGACAGATGAATGGTTCCTTGAGTGCAACTGGGCTATCATAGTCATTCTTTTTCAGTTCTCTTCGAATTGTGGTTAAAATCACACTTTTTTTTCAAGATCTCAGCCACACTTTTTGCTATTTGTGAAGCTTATATTCTAGGATTTATTTTTATAGAGCATATTATAAAGCAAGATTCTCGAGATGACACTGCAGACGGGTGGCAGGATCTTTGCTTGGACGTTAAAATTTTAGTTGTTTTGTAGTTAATGAACACTTTTTGAATCAATAAATGTCTCCTATTAACAGTTTCAGTAATTGCTTAAAAAATTTTCCCTTTTCTGATGATATCTGATAACTTTTCTTTCAATAATATATTGATCTCTATTCTGTTTCCTGCCATGGAATCACAAAAGCTTTCAAATCTGATTCTAAATAAATCGTAAAAGATGCTTATAATTACTTAAAAAGATGATTTAATGCAATTATTTTACAAAAAAGGTCTTTAAAAGCTCTATTTTGTAAGTGTACGCAGACTTTCGGTAAAGTTGGTTGGTGATTATTTGGTGGTCTCATTCTTGTTAGGTGAATTTTGTTGCTGTTTGAATAAGGAAATTTTAAAGAACCTCTGACTGGTATGTTAATTTTCTAAAGTGAGATTTTAATAGTAACTATTGCATAAACATGCAAGATGATTGCCTATACACAGACTTTTCTAAGCAAGTGTATATTTTCATTTTCATAGAAATTCAGATAAATATTAGGCAGATAATTGCTGGATGCTACACTTTTTTTTGTAGTTCCTTAATTTGCTATTAATATTACCCTTGTGATCAAAAAGGTTTCTTGTAACACTAGTTAAATAGTTGTATTATATCTTTAATATTTTATTAATTTATTTAATAAATATTTTGCATACATTTGCTGCAAAACCCTTATATATGTTATATATTTATTGTGTTTTGATTACTTTACTATTTATTTTATTATTTTTACTTTAGATATTGCTTAATTTATGGAAGTTCACACTAAGAATTGGATTTTATATAGTATATCTATAAAAGTTCTATTAAATAGTGTTTGAATATTTTTAAGTAGGAAGAAAAGCTACAGCTAAATTTTTTGGTTACACAGGGTTATTTGTTTAGTTCTTGGGCCTCTATCAAGATTGTTTTTTTTTTTTTTTTGGAGATTGTATAAACCAACTGTCTTGTCTTAAGTAGAATTATTTTTTCTTATATTGCAGAAGTCCATTTGTTTCAGAGTGTGAAGAAGATTGGGTTTTTCTTAAAAGAATTAACCTAAAATAAGGAAACGGTAAGGAATATCATTGAGTTATATTTTATTTGTACCAAAATATTTATCCTAATTTCTGATGTATGTTTATTTGAATTATAATATTTTACTGGTCTTGAACTTGAAAGGTTTTTGCTAATATTCCAATCATTAAATAATCTTTTGCTCTTAAGCACTGAGATAACTGAACAAAAATATGTATTTAATTTATCCAACCAAATTGAATAGCATTTTTGTATTTATTATTTCTCATTTGAGAATTATCTTTCGAAAATAAATTATCAAAAAGTAAAAACTTGTTAACTTTGTATAACCTGTAATCCTGAAATTAAAAATTTTCAAATAGGATTATTTTTCAAAGCAAACTCATTATTAATATGAGGAAAACAACAGCTTTTTTTATTTTTGTAAGACAATTAGTGTGCAGATGTTTGTCCGCCTTTTTATATGAGATTTTCACTCCTTACACAATTTTAGTTTTAGGAAAAATGTAATAAGAAAACAGATTTCTTTTTCTTAAAAAATGAACAAATATTCAATTGTCACTTTCTGAAAATATTTTTACATATTTTTTGCATTAAAACAGGAGTTCTTAAGACAGAAAACAAAAAAATGTGTGAATATTATTCTAATCCATAAAAGTAGTACGTTTTTAGAGTTTGTTCAAAAGTATTAAAAAAAATTAATTAACTGAAATTTGCTCATAAAAAGAACAATGAAGAAATGTTTGTTAGATAGATAAATATTTTTACATTATTCAGCATGCTTTCTATTCTTTTTTTAAAGAATCTAAAGTTTGACTTAATATTTCTAATGGATTTAAAAAGAACTCAATTAACCCCCTCCCTAGCATTAATACTAAAAATTATTTATAGACGTCTGTTAAGTATTTAAATTTTTTTCCTTTGTATTTATTCCATCCCTTCATTTTTAAAAATTATTTGAATTCATATTTTTGAAATTATGAATGAGTATAATTTCACATTTTGTTTCTAAATGTGGATCACATTTCTTAAACCGCACATCTCTTAACTGTTATTAAAAAAACCCTTTCAGAACTGAAATTTCTTTGAATGATCATTAATTTAAGATGCATTAATTAAAAATCTTTACTCTTTAATTGCAAAATTAGGTGACTTCTGTCTTGCATTTTTTCATTCAGAAGTAGCATCCTGTAGATGTTTTATTATTCAAGATTTTATTATTCAAGTGGAATTGTATATTTCTTGTAACTTTCACTGTAATCATGTGTAAATCAGTTTGTCACCCAATAGACAATTTTTGAAACATTATTTATTGTAGCATTTATTCAACAAAAGGTGGGTTGATGTTATGTTAGTGCAATCTTCACAACCCTTGATTCCGATCAGTGATGTTCACAAGGGTGGTGTTTGGGGGATCAAAACTCTCTTTTAGACCAATGAAAGGACCAAGATCACATTTATGTGCTTTCATATGCGATATTTTAAAAATTTAACCTTTCCCATACAGAAGTAGTCTGTGAATACCACTAATTTCAAACTATTCAGACAAACTGTTTCTGTTATTAATAAATTTTAAATTGTTGTAAATTCGCTTGCAACAATACAGACTAGAAAAAAGTGAGATTTGTCTCATTGCACACTCTTTAATTTTAAGTTATTTCACTCTTGAACTTGTTTCCAAGAAAATAAACGGGTAATTCAACTCTTATTTTAACTCTAAGCATCCTTTATTTCCTAGAAACCCTAGTAGCTTGCCTAAAAATCTACAATCTTAATACTCCCTGAGATTGGTAGTGAGACAAGACAGTCCTTTAATAAGTCGATCATGAAAGAATTTTCTAAAACTGTAAATCTGATGTGAATTCACTTCTCCAGGTTTAATATATTTAGCACTTATATATATGCTGCCTACCTGTGCTGCTTACTTTATAATTTCTGGGGTACAAATTCAAACATTTTAAAAGACACAAGGAGCTATTGGAGGTTATGTTAACAAGTTGATGAGCTCAGATTCTGGGAAAGATTGCCCTTTTTAACCCTTTCAGGACGGGGTGATTTTCTGCAAGCTGCTCGCTGGAGACAGGGTGAATGCGTAAGGACTACTCCCTTCAGGACGGGGCGTTTTTGTCGCTAAGCCTAACTTAAGTAAAAACTGCATAAATAATAAAATTGCCCTAATATCGTAAGTTTTGGTACCCTTTTAGATTATTACACAAGTTGTCAGTTACATTAAAACTAGAATGTAATAACGTTTTTCCTTTAACTTGCATGAAGTTATATATAAAAATATGACTTACCTTGGGAAATCAATTTCGTAAGCACTATTTGTTTTTTTCCAAAATTTTCATTGACAAAACATATTAATACACTTTCAAATTAATACAAAAAAATTATGACAAAAATTATTTACAAAAATAAATAACAAAATTAAAATGAAGATTTAGTGTGGAAAATCTCGAAGCATGGAGAAATGCAAAGTCCTACATTGTATGATTTGCAAGCATAAAATGTTTGTTACTTTTTTTTATTTACACAGGTTTTGTGACTATACACTTTGGGTTTTTTCGCCCTTTTTGTTCATATTAAGGTTAGGAAAATGCCTTCAAAACAATCAAATAATAACCTGAAGTCAAGGTTTTTGAAATAAAAAAAGTACGCAAAATATATCCGAAAATCACATAATCTTAAGCAGAACTGACGCTAAAACACTGCACACTGTAGTAAAAAAAATAAGAAAGAAGTATTCAATGAGTTATAAGAAACGTGAATATTTCATTTCAAGAGGTAAGTTTATGAGCTGAGCTCTGTTTGTTGAATGTCAGGTTACTCTAGCTATGTTCGATTTCAATATAATGGACATAGGGTGCCATTTAGGGGTCAAAAAACGTTCCAGCCGAAAATGCACATTTGAACCACCCGTTCTTGAGTTGCATCCGTGAAGAATGCATACTTGCACCGCTTGTCATGAAGGGATTAATTCGGTACTAGCTGAGGTTCAAGTAACATATGACATCATCGCAAAATAATAGAAATTCTCTTTTTCTTAAATCAGGCATGTCAAATTCATAACATATCACTAGCCACATGATCTGCTTTCCATTAGTTGTAGGCCACATGTTTTAAATGTTAAAAAATTTAATAAAAGGCGATTTTTAAAATGATTGTATTATGTATTTATTAGATTCAATGTCAAGTTCAATGTATTGTATATTAATCATATATAGTTTGATATTTCACATTATTTTTAAAATCAAACTATAATTTTTTATGTAAAAGGTACAAAAGTAAATGTTAGAATAGAAATACAGTTAAATATTTATTTTTAGAAGATATTTGTAATCGTTTTTTTGCAAAGCAAATTATCAAAATTGGGTAAAATATATTGAGCTGATAAAATTTTAAAATTTGTTTATTGTTGATAGGTTAAACTTGATCTTTTTGAAAATTTATTACTTTTAATCAAGGAAGATAATTGTTTCCATAAAAATAAAAACTTTTGAAAATAGTCCTTATACACTACAACAGATGATAACATTTTAGGAAATCGATCTACAGATGAGTATGTATAAAAATCTGGAATTCCAACTTCCAAAAATTTTTACTTTAGCAAAAAATTGCATTGGATTTCAAATTTATCATCAACAACTTGAATATCGACAGATAGAATCAAAGTGTAGAGTACGGGTGTAACAATGAAACGGAGCCCCGGACATGCATTAGCGAAAAGTCGGAAAATGCTATCTATAGTCTTATTAATATAATTCTCTTTTAGGTTTATGAAATAGTTTGTCAATGGCTTCAAACAGTTAAAATTTTTCCATGTGAATTCTGCATCTTAGTTATCCCAATTAGAAATCTTTAAAAGCTGGTATCATTTTACTCAAAATATTGAAAAGGCAGGGAGTGGTGCAGACTCAGAAAGGCTTCTAAGAAATTCGTATTCAAGGCAGCTTGTCAGAAAAAATCATTTGAAGTAAAATACAGGTAACCTTTAAAATGGGAAAAATCTGTTCAAAATGTTATTTGCTTATAAGACAACATCCTTGTCTGTTGATTGATTGACTGCTTATAAACATCAAACTTTGAAGCTACAAGGCTTTACCTTTAATCAGAAGTTATTCCAAAGATGGTCCAATGATATAGAATAATAAATTTTATTTATTTCTGCTTTTTTTTTTATTTCTATAAATTCTAAAGAACTGAATGTACATTCATGACTGGCAAAGTTCAAACGCTGTTTCCACTTCTGAAAAAAGATGGGACCATAACCTTCAGAAGTCATTTGTCACTCTCCTAGTTTCTACTTGATTGCTCGGTATAACAGCTCATCTGTGGTGTGCAATTCCTTGCCAAAAGTACGCTTTTTAAAAATAATCATGCTAACAAAATCACAATAAGAATGTTTCGTTTGTTTCATTTAACTTTGTTTATTCCATTGATTACGTAGTGATTATTTGCATGGTGAACTGTTGAAAATATGACCAAAAATAGGAGATCACCTAACATAGCAGCACTTTTAAATGTTAAATTAAGAAAAACAAAGAAAATATTGCAAAATAATTCCCAAAAATTGCATCTTTTTTTTTCTTACAGTCAACAAGTTTGACTTATTTGGATTGTAACAGAAAGAATTTTTATCTTATTATATCTTACTTTATTTTTACACAATTGATACATTACAAGAAACACTGTGTAAAACCGTCCAATATAGATAATATATCCATACAGTAAAAAAAAATGAGTTAGGTTCCATTTTCTTTTAAATCATGTATTATGAAATTTAGAACATAGTTTAAAAATTCTGTACTTATTGCCTCAACAAAAAGACTATAACTTAATTATATTTAAATAATATTAAAATATTTACTGCACACATGCTACTTGTTAATAACATATTTGTTAATACTGTGCGAGATAAGTAGAAATCACTATTTTCAATATTAAGTCAATGTTATGCTGAAATCCAATAAAGGTTCTCATCCTGTAAACATTTTTTTTTCTTTTAAGCTAATCTATTTTTTTTCTAGCAACTTTTGCCACAGTCAGAGAATGTTAATTAGACTTTGTTTTTCGAATTTCATTCTATCAGTCCCTGAAATCCCTTATTAAACTGAATTACTGCCATGTATCCTTCTAATTGTAGGGTTGTTAATGAAACCCAAACATCTTTTGCAATAAATTTCCATAGGATTCCATTGAAACATTCATTTGAGTTTTGTGTTTTTCCTGGTAAACATTTTTATAATAAGTTTTGATCAAATAACTTCATATATGTTGGTTTGATAATGTTGATTAGATTTTGGGGAAGTCCTTTAGATTTATCCCTGTAGATCTTGTCCTTTGATACGGTTTGTTGATATTTACACTAACTATCCAGTCCAACAGGGCATTGGCCATGCATTTGTTGTTTTGCATTAGAGAAACAATGGGAAAATGCTGCAAAAACTGCACATTGCATGCCTTGCAAATCATTTACATTATCACAGATAGCAATGCTGTAGTAATTTTGTAACTTGTCAATAAAGGCATCCGTCAGTTTTCCTCGATTTCCTAGGTTTTTTCATTTGAATTTCAGTTTCCTCAGTCTTGTTCTGACACACGTTTGTATGTGTACAATACACTCATATTTTGTTATGGTATTCTTACCATAAATATCTTTAACAGCGGCATACCCCTTAGAGTCTCCATCACCAAAAAAATTTACATACTGTAATTTTCTCATTTCGATAGATCGTTCGAAAACCCAGGGTTCCATAGCACCAGATGACCCTAAATTTTTTGCACAATTATGAGTGGTGTTTATTTTTTGGTTTTTGAACTTGCAATGTCTACACACTTTTGACATGAATTCAACATCTAACACCTTCCCAGTATCTATTGAGATAATAAGCACACATCCATTCATGGAGGAATATCCTCTTTGTTGCCATGTGCAATCCACCAACACACCACATTGAGAACATTCAGCATCAATTTTGTTACCTCTAATTTCCAACACAGATTCCTTCATTGTATTGCATGCTACGTGTTGCTTGCTGCAGATTCAAGCTTTTTTTCCAAGAAACCAAATGCTTTCTTAGATGGTATACCTACATTGAGATTGCAGAACAAAGTTTTTTGACCCCAGAATGCCCTTTACCAATAATCTTATACCAAGAACAAATACAAGATTGATGCTATGCAATTTGTTTACTTTCTCAAAGGGCAGAATGAGAAGGAATATAGTCTCAGTTTTCACATTTCAAAGTCATATTTATAACTAACGCAAACACAGAGTCTTGCACAACCCTAACTTTTCTTTCAAAACACACAGGACAGCATAATAATGAAATGATACTGCACAAGACTCCTAAGTTAAAGTAACATTTTTTCTTTCTCTTCTGAAACATCTGTAGGTTTTAAAGAATTAATTACCTTTGATTCACTTACAGTTGAAATACTTAAATTGTTACAAATTTTTTTGAACTGACGTTTACGGAAATAACTTTTATTTTTGTTATTTCCCATGATAATAAAATAGTAATCCGAGCTGATAATTCACTTGTGTTCCATAAAAATAATACTTGATAACTTTTGTTTTGCAACTAAATATGCAGAATTTTTATCAAAGGAAACTGAATGTAAACAAAGCAAATATTGCCTGATTTACTTTGTCAAATACTTTCAAAATGTGTAATTATTTTTACTATTAAATCAAAAGTTTTTAAAAATTATATTTTAAAAAAATATTGTATTTTGATTTTGTTCGACCAATTTAAGGGCATTTAAATACTGACTTCCTGCTATTTAAATAACCACTTCATGTTTTTCACGCTTTCCTAATTATTAAACATCTTGGCTTCTAAGTGACCTTGAAACAAAATAAGAACAATTTTATAGAGTTAAATAATTGCTTTATTCTATAAAAAAAACTCAAATTGATTTTTGGCAAAAATTGGCCATTTCAACTATTCATATACCTTAATGGGCTTCCCCTTATAAATCAATCCTAGTGCATCTGCTCCCAATAAGAGATTAATGTCTAATAAGTGAGAAACAACATCCAGAACATAAATACTATTCTTAACTAGTTCAGAAATTAAAATTTGATCTGTAATTTTTGGCAAAATGCTACAAATCTTTTTCTCCGACAATACTTCAAGCAGGTAGAAAAAATTGCCTTTTAGGTTTTCTATTTTTATATATATTTCGAATGTCACTTGGGGCTTGATTCCCTCCCCCAAACAACATTCCTTTTATCCCTTTAAGTTATGTATGAATTTTCTGACCCACTATCCAATAAACATCACATGACCAGCTCCCTGTTGCCACCACTGATCTTTAGTGCGATCGTTTGCAAGTACATATTAGAAAGAGTGTTACTTACAGCATTTTCAATGTCTACTTTATTATATTCTTCTTTTTTAGGGTATAACAAAATGGGATGCCATTTATCAATACAGAAGCTACAATGTAAATTTTTGTTTTGACAAAAACAGGCTGTATCTTTTAAATGCTTGAAATATGCCTTAGATGTAATTAAAACACTCTTTCTTTCCACTAAAGACATTTTTTTAGCAATGTAACATTCAGAACTCTTATGATTAAATTTAATACAAAATATACATTTTTTAACTAGCTTCTCTTCCTTACCTGTGTTCACTAAAGCTGCTCTTGTAGGTATAGTATTTGCATCCTGATTTCGGTGATTTTGTTCTGTTTTATTTATGGAAATATCATCTGATTTGAAACCAAATTTTGCCAACAAAACTTTTGTTCGCCTTCTACTTCTAATATGAGAAATTTTAACAACTGCGTTAAACTTTTGACTATAAGATTCTGCTGCAGTGGACACTGATGGATTTCTCAGTGATAGTGACGCCGATGCTTGTATCACTTTTTCTAAAATAGCCGAATATATACGGTACCTATCTCTGTAGGTTTTTGCTTCTTCGAAATCCTTTTCAAACATATCCAAAATCTTTTTTGTTTAGGATAGCTCCCAAAACAATTTCTTGACCTTCTGCCAATCTTCTAAATGTATCTTGAAGCAATCTTGCAATGCAATAAAATCATTGGTTGATGATTTTGTATCTGATTGCTTTTTCAATATTATTAGCGCAAATTGTAAATGACTTACACAATTGTGTTCTTATAGCCTTTTTGCTTTCCATTACAATTCAAAATGCGCTGACACCAACTATTTTACATATTTAAATTACTTTTAAATTAATTTTACGGCACCAAGAAACAAACTAAGCCGTCATTCATTCCAATAAAAAAAACATTTATTAACATTACAGCAATTAAGAACATTATTTACATTTTTTATCTTGTTCAGTAGTTCATATACTACTTCGCCAAACGATTGTTTTTTTTTTTACATTTAATCTTGACGTTAAAACATTTGACATCTAATTGACAGTGTGTCCACCCAAATCTTCCAACTAGTAATATGAGAAATAATCTAATAAATGCAAAATTACATCAGGACTGAAAGTTTCTCTAAATGTTTCACCTTTATATTGGTTGAAACCTGGAGCAACTAATCTTGCTTTGTATTTAACTATATCACCCTTCTAATTTTTCTTAATAGTATACACACAGCTATTACATAAGATTTTCTTATTTTTTGGATGATGTAGTAAGTTCCACACTTCCCTTTCTTCCATGACTGTTATCTCTTCCTTCATTGCAGAATGCCATTCTTTTACTTGGGGTGACTTGAAACATTTCCTATAATTTTGGGGTATATATATTTCTACTTGACTAGCTTCTGGTTGCTCCAGCAGATTAATATCCATGTCAGATGCTATTCCAGAGAACTTATTTTTCCCACTAAAATCAAAACTATTATTAGTGCTGCAATATTTCTCAAAATCATAGTATGATCTTAACCTAGCTTGGGTACTTTTAATACCATAATGAATGTCCGTCCTACTACCATCCTTCCTAGTTATAAATCTTCTCGCTCTGGGTATTCTTTCACATGGTGATATTTCATCTGTTTTAGTAGAGGTTTCTTTACTTTCTGAAGAATCTGCTTTAATATTACATGGAACTTCATCTTTAAAATTTGCATAATTTTTAATTTTATGGCCCAGGACAACTTCCACACCCATTCTATTTTGATCAAAATAAACATTTATTGTCTCAACCGTTGTTCTTCCATCCTTTAACCATATTCTATACCCTTTTGTTTGATGTGTATACCCTCTTAAATCAGTTGCCAGATTTAAAAGTGTTAGATTTTAAAGGACGTTACCAGTGGTAAAGAGACAAAATTGTAATTTGGAATGCTTAAAATCAGAAATTCTTCCATTGAATTCTGTCTCTGACAATTGAATTCTGTGAGCCCCTATTCTGTAAATTTTAATTCGTACAATTTAATCAATAGATATTGGCAACTTTTAAATTAAGATAAGTTTTCTTTTTCTATTCGTTTTCACCAAAGTAATTTTTCTTTGGAAGCATTAATATTATCAACCTGCATTGTAATATTATGATTTTTGCCTTGAAGCCTTAGTTGATTAAGAGTACGTAATATAAATTGAGAAAGTCGTGGTCTTTATGCTTTGTCCATCTTTTAATTCAGCAAATTCATAATTTTTTTCCCAACCAATCTATGAATTCGTCCAGCAATTTGAAGAATAGGTTTAACATATTAGGATTCAAAAGAAATTGAACTTCTGTATAATATGATACAACCATGTATTCACGTTTTATACCTTCGAGAAATGAAACAAATTGATGATGATCAAACCTATGCTCTTGAATGTAGTTTACAATTTTGGTGAATATTTTTAAAACACATGTCTGATATTTAAAAATTTTGATCCTAATACTTGCTGATGAAATAATACAATAAAAAATATTCAAAAGTATTATTACCATGTTGTTTGGATGTTTCTTTTGATTTTGCAAAAAATCCTTTTGTAATACCGGTCATGATACATGCACCATCAGTTGCAATACAAACCAACTTTTTGGATGGAATTTTCAAATACAAAACATTCTTCAAATCAAACTCATTGTTTAATATGAGGATAACAACAACTTTTTTACTTTCTAAGACTATTAATGTAAAAATGTTATTTGTTGTTCGACTTTTTAGTTTGAAATTAATTTTTCCTCTTTACACAATTTAGAATTATAGAAAAAATGTAGCATATGCATATATGTGTGGGATTATGGTACAGTTTTAGGGGTATTCAATGATTACACTCGTTTTTTGCTTAACTAACGTTTAATAATACAGTTCTACTCACTACTACAAACATTTAAACACACATGACAAAATATTTACAATTCGATTAAACACCTCTGGCTCTTAACGACAGTTCTACTACAATTGATGACACTCAATCTTCATGATAGTGTTGAGAGTGACCTACGCGTCTCTCTTGTGTACAACAGGTGGTGGGTCCCTACTCAGCCACCGTTCTCGTTGCTCTTTTCTCCACCCCGGATCATCGACGTCTGCGTCTAGAGTCCGCTCGCTGAATCCCCCATCTCCCTCGTTAACTCGTTGTTGGCTTCATTGTCAGCGCCCTCTAAAGAATGTTCATGTGGAAATTCCCATATATATATATATATTGCTTTCAAAAATTCAAAAATTTTCCAACATTTTAAAAGACATGAGAGCTCAGTGACGGTTTTAAAAAGCAGGGGGCTCGCAAAGAGAAAAGAGAACTTAACTTGCAACCAGCAGAAAATTATTTGTTGAAGTCACTTAAGATCCGTAGCCTTGAACATTGTGGAGATTTCCCGTCATCTCCAAAAAGCAAATTCTTCTTACCTGTTAAAATCTCACTTCTCTTCTTATTCAGAGATTTGGCTTTATCTAGATACTAGGATTTTTTACTGAGGATCAGAATCTTCGAAAGAAGCTTATAATTTGTTTTTCACACAAGTTTACTCTCAAAAATTTGTAAAATACTCTTAAATCAGTTGCCTAATAAAGATACGTACTATTGTTCTGTTGAATTTTTCATAACCACCACGCATCTGCTTACTCGTGAAATGATATGATACAACTTACCCGCTGATTAGTGTGCGTCACAGCCATTTTGCCATCTTAACCATGAGTTTGATGTGGGGAAAGTAACTGGTGGACAGAAATCCTGATCCAAATGACAGAGAAACATGAGCTTTTTGGGTGAATAAAGAATTGAGGAGATTTTTCAGTTTGTGACATTGTTTATTTCATTATAAAAAGTAAAACACTTATATACTATATGTAGCTCTTTGAATTGCAGTTTTCAAACTGTATAACAAAAAAGTAATTAGAAATATTAAACTTTGTAAGCATTTCCAAAATAACATACTTTATTAAAAATTCAGATAGGTATTGTAAATAACAGTTTTTTATACAGCTTAAGACATAAAATTTGTCGGAAAACATGTGTTTCAATTTATATTCTGCAGTATTTTTTTAACTTTGTTTTTTACTTTATATATATATATATATAACCTGTCCTATACCTGTATATATATATATACTATATAAGACGCATTTGTTGTCTGTTCCCTTATAACTCAAGATCCAGACAACCAAATAACGTGAAATTTGGTACACATATACAAAATTACATGGGGAAGGTTCTTAAACAGGTTTTGCGTTCATAATTCTTTCTAAATTTTTTAAAACTTAATTTTAAATGATTTTCCAGTGTTATGACGTCATATGATGTCACGTTTCTCACTAAGTGGAAAATTTATACTTTACATGCAGTTTTTCAAGATTATTACATATTTTTACTATAGCTATGTTTATCGGTTGGAATATTTATTCAATTTTTCTATTCTTTGATATTTAATTAGGATTATTTTTCGAATTAATCATTTTTTTAAGGATTATTCTTTTAACAGCTAAAATTTGGTTTTGTTGTTTTGGCAACATTTAGGTATTATCGCGGGATGTTTATGTGTGTGATTTTGCTTACAAATTACAACTTATTTATTTCTTTAGAATGCGGATTATAATTTTGACAAACTAAAACTTCTTATTGATAAGGGTTATATTTCAGTTTTATTACTGCAATTAACGTTAAGTATAGTATTTCCGTTTTCGTTATATGTTTTAGATAGTATGAAATTAATAATATTTTGCAATTTCATGTGTCTTTATTTTAACCTTTAAGGGTATACTATTGGCTTCAGTGCATAAAATTGCCTTGCAGAAAATCAAACTTTGGTATTCATACTGCTCAAGCAAAAGCAGTGTTTGTAGTAATTACATTTCAAACTAGAATAGGCATCAGAGAATGAACAAAACATATATATATATATACAAATGGCTTAAATACCTGTTGAGGAAGCAGGTAGTCGTAAGATAAATTGTTTTTGGCACTTATGTACTATCCTAACAATCGCCAACGTTCAAAATAACTTGCCAAGTTGGCAATCCCGATTTCGCATGTCATATATGCTGAATTGTGAGTCATGTGCTTCGTTTCATATAATGTCGCCAATAGGTTGCGGTTATATGTAAGTACCTTATTTTTTCAAATTATGCTTTTGCATTCATAAAGTTAGTTCAGTTCTTTTTATGTCAGTTAATGTTAGTATTGTACTTCATTTTTCAATTTATTTTTATGCTCGGGATATATATACTTGAATAAATTTTTATTTAGTACTTACGTATTATTGCACAATTGCCAACGTTCAAGACAACTCGCCACTTTGGCAATCCCAACTTTGTATGTGTTGAATTGGCAATCATGCGCTTCATTTTGTATAATGTTACCAATAGGTTGCGATAATATGTAAGTACCTCTAATTCTGTACATTACTCTAACATTAGACTGGCCGCAACATACCAATTTGGCGTGATTCCAAAATCATGCCAAAAATGAGTAGCCTACCAATATGAAATTAATATTATAAGTATTATCTTAGTCAATTTTATCTTTCCC
The DNA here is from genome assembly GCA_019973935.1 of Trichonephila clavipes. Classification (NCBI taxonomy): domain Eukaryota; kingdom Metazoa; phylum Arthropoda; class Arachnida; order Araneae; family Nephilidae; genus Trichonephila; species Trichonephila clavipes. The sequence goes on along the minus strand of BMAU01000208.1, from coordinate 114,518 downwards.
TCCAGTAATTAATTCAATATATAATTATTATTTTTTTATATTTTAGTACTTACATTTTTTTTGGTGATTATGTACTGCAAATATTTATTTACACATTGCGATGTCTTTGGCAAAATTAATCAGTGGTATTTTTCTTAAATATGTTTTTTTTTATCTGTTTTTGACAATTTTTAAAATTTTGTTTGTCTGAAATGCAAATACCAAAATAAATATTTTACAATATATATATTGTGTTGGTACAAAAATGTTTATACTGATTTATTCAAAATATTGAGCCTTCTTTTATTTTTGATATTTTTTTAAGATTTAATTTTATGTTATAACTAGCTATACCCAGCTAAATGTTGCTGTGGCTCAGTCAGCTTTAAAAGACTGGTACTGGTACACCATAAAATATGTCATGAGGCTTACAAAAGTAATAATACACAAGAATTCAAACAAATCTATATACATATAAGACACATTTGTTGTCTGTCTGAATAAACTTTCTCTTTCACACTACATCATTTGGACAAATTTTCAAAATTTGTTTGTGTGGTTAGTTGTTAATTATAACGCTATAATTTTAATTGAATAGGCAGATATTGCATTTTTAAGTATAAAAATAATTATAACTACTGCACTGTATTTTTTGGAGTGAGTGAATATTAACATCGCACTGTTCAGCTACACGAGGGCTTTTGGCGACGGACCACGTAATTCTGAACCATGGTCAAGTGACGTGGACGACACCTGAGCTGGCACCCCCTTCTCCTAACTACCACGCCACACCAATTTAGCTGGAATATTCTTTGAAATCCACTCTTCCAAGATATATGACAGCATGGGTTCTATGCTGAGTATTTTAGCGGGGAAGGCGAATAGTTTTGTAGCAGATATTGCGTTTTCAGCGGATTGCAAAGATTATCATTTTTGTCCCCCAAAAATAGTTAATGTCAAAATTTAAGTGTCTTATGTTTTTGTATGTTTATGGAGACCTTAGAAAACGATTTGACTATTTATTTTAAGTGAACGGTGTATATAATTAATTTTATAGTGGAATATCTTTAATTAATTTATTAGCTCTAACGGATTAAATTTCCCTAAGTGGAGTATTTTGTTTATGTATGTCCCTTAATTTTCATTGTAGTGACCTAAAAAAAATATTGCATTAAAAAAAATTGTAGTAAATCATAATGCGGTAGATAAAGCATTAACGTGCATCCCTCCCCTACACGGCGGATCTTACAAAGCTCTAATAAAGCTTGAGCTATGCAAGTAGCCAAACATTTGCCAAATTGACTCTATCGTCAACATTTAGCTATGTGTTTCATAGAATCGCCATTGCTATTTAAGAAACGGCGTTGCTTGCGAATATTACAATTTTAACATAAAATAAATTCAGCAGAAAGTAATATTAATGTATGACACTTTCAGATATAAATTATTTGCAATATTTTAAGAGTCACAAAACTTTTAACAATGTGTTACTTTTGCTGAGCAGAGATCAGCTTAGGGAGGCATTTTCAAAAATCGACCCTCAAGAGTGTGTTACGGGGTATTTCTTACTTTCTTTTTTTTTCTTCAGCTGAGATACGCGAAAAGCTTTTTTTGTTTAATTTGCAATTCACTTAAAATTAACTCATTAAAAACTTCTTTATCTGTGTTGTTTAATTTTTCAGTTCACCCGTGCGAAGAACGGGTATACCAGCTAGTATATATATACAGGTATAGGACAAAATAATAGGAACACCTGTGAAAATTTTTAATTAGTAAGGTGTTGGGCCTCATTTGGTCTAAATGACTGCTTGCATTCGACGTGGGATTGAAAAGTAAAGGTCTTGAACAAAATTCATAGGAATTTGCACCCATTCTTCGTGCATGAGAGTCTCGAGTTCAAATAGTGTGCGAGGAGGTGGAAACCGAGCACGGACTTTGTTCTCTAAATAATCCCACAAAGGCTCAATGATATTGAGATCAAGGGACTGAGGACACCAGGTTAGATGTTCCACTTCATCATACTCATGTAACCATGTTTGAACACAGCGTGACGTGTGAACAGAGGTGTTGTCTTCTTGGAACACAGGACGTTCTCCAGGAAAGAGAGTTTGAAGCATAGGGTGAAGATGATCTGTGAGAATGCTTCGATAATGGTCACCTGTGATCATCCCCCTCTAAACAACGAGAGGCCCCAACCCACGGGAAGATATTGCTGCCTAAACCATCACAGAACCCCCTCCATGTTTCACAGTTGGAACCAGGTATTCAACATGAAATGCTTCGGTCGGTGTTCGCCAAACGAACACACGTCCGGTGGACTGGAATAATGTAAATGAGGATTCTTCAGACCAGATGACTTGTTGCCATTGCAGTTGCATCCAGTTTAAGTGGTCTCGTCACCACTGTAATCTCTTTGCAGCATTCCACCCCGAAACTAACGGTTTTCGAATAGCTACTCTGCCGCGGATGTTCGCTGTATGCAACTCTCGTGGAATAGTTTTCATGGATACGGGGTTCAGAAGGTGGGTGTTCATGTCGGACGTTATCTGCGGCAGTATAGTCTTGCGATTTCGGGCGACTATCCTCTTCAACACCCGTCTATCGCGGTGCTCCAACTTCAACTTTCCCCTACTGTTGTACTTCGCAGAAGACACCTTACCCAGGTTGGTGTAGGCTGTCATAACCCTTGACACAGTGGTCCTTAAAACACCCACAAGGTTGGCTGTTCTGGACATGGAGGCTCCAATTATCATACCTCTTTTCATGTCAGAGAGGTCGCACATAATCCCGCTTAGCTGGGAACAGAATTTTCTCAAGCAACTTTCACAGTGTAAAATACTTGACTGATACCTTCCTTTTCGCGCGTCGCCACTAGGCGGCACACAGTTGCGACACGTGGCAGCTGTTTATTGGGCGGTTGAAGTACGACTCATTTTTAAATTAGTGTTCCTATTATTTTGTCCTGTACCTGTATATTAAATCAGTACAGAATTCATTCAAATAAATGTTTATATGATATTATAGGGAACGCTACAAAGGGAAATTTCGGTTACAATGGCTTTTTTTTACCATCCTCAAGTGCTATCTCTTCGTCAGATGGCAATAACAAGTTTAGCCTTAACTGTGTGCCTTCATCCTGAAATCTTGGACTTTGTGAAAAATGACGGATGTACCTTTTTCGTTTTTCGAAGTAAGGAAACCCACTTATATCTGGGTTCGAAAAGTACAAAGGAAGAAACTTGGATACGGAAAGACTTTCTAACAGAAAGTGTTTCAAACCCGCATGCACTCCTCAGACAAAGAAACGTGGTTGCTGATTGTGTAACGAGAAAGAATATTCTGCCTTTTACAAGATGGGAAAAATTTGTCGAAGATATGATATTCTCTTTGCCAAAGCTTTTACAGCATGAACTTCTCGACTTGGTACGCTTGGTCAGCATTGAAATCTAAAAATGGATCATGAACCATACTATATATTGGACAGGATTCTCAAAAATTGCATACAATTTCCTGTACGATTTTCAGTGGAATTCGTTTGAGAAGATAGATCGATGGAGAACTGCTAGGAAGCTTATAATAAATGAGGGGGTAGATATCATAGCTCGTTACATTCTAGCCACACTTTACGGTTTTACGGATAAAATACCTAAGTTGCCTGCCGAAATTGTTGAAAAGTATATAGATTGTTCTGAGATAAGTATTATTATTATGCCAGCATGTAGACCTTTTTTTTGAAACACGACCTAACAACTATTTCCTGCAGAAGGATAAGTTTATCACATTAAACCCCGTGGAAAATGTGATTTTTTAAAAAAAAACTGAACTGCTAAGTGCTTGCAATACGAAGATTTTCAATTTTTTATGTCGCATATGAGTGATTACGAAATCAAGACCCTTTTTAAGTATTATGCTTTTAAAATTTTAGGGCTGTATTTCTTAGACTGTCCCTTACAATGCAAGTTCTTAAGCGCTGCAAAACAATTGTTGCCATATTTCACTGAAAGCGAATTTCGTGATATATTAAGATCAATCATATACGAACGATATGATTGATTTCATACGATTTCAACTACATCAATCTCTTGAAAGAATCTGTAAAGACTTATTTCATTTATAAACCACTCTGATGCTTGTAATAAACTTCCCGGTTGATCAGATGTTTCCAAATGATCAAATTCTGCAAATTACAATGGGGATGGTTTAACATCATATCTCAGCTGAATAAAAAACCATGTTTGCTATTAAGTTTGTAGATATAACAACTGATGAAAAAGATTTTTTAAAAAATTTATAACGCCCGTAACTCTTGAGGGTCGATTTTTGAAAACACCTTCCTTCTGCTGAGCAAAAATAATTCATTGTTATAAATTTTGTGTAATAAACGCTTAAAATAGTGTAAATAATTTGTATCTGAATGTGTAATATGTTAATATATAAAATCTCTATGTACAATATTGAAAAATATTTCTATATATAATAAATTTATTGAACAATCTTTCTATGTACAATATTCAATTTAATGAACAATCTATATATGTTGGGTTACCTATTTCACCACACATCTGACTCAATACCCAAAACTATCAACGTGTCTACTCGACACTGGTGCAGGTACCAAAGATATGTAGTTACACCCCCATTCACCCAAATCAAGAGAGACCACTTACCTGGGTAGTACAAAATAATCTTTATTGATGACACTTCACATATTAAAACATTGAAAAAACTGACTACAAAAATTCTCCGCTATTCTCATACTGAAAGAAAAACACAATTGGCGCCATCTGTTGGAAATCTGAAAAATATTAGCTGACAAATTCTAAACACTCCCACCTTTTGATTTTCGGAAGAGAAATCAAATAATGGTATCTCTAGTGCAGGAACACACCTCCAGAGGAAACAGTTTTCTCACCGGACGAGTCAATATGTCCCATTTCTGGTATTCACCTTCACCACTCGAACACGCCCGTCTCTGCCAATTCACTCTCTTGAGGTTTTCGCATCCGACTAATATTATGTCTCCTATTTTTAATTCGCAGTCTTTATGTCCATGTCTCTAGATCAACTGTCCCAGATACTCCTTGCGAAAACGGATCCGCATCTGCTCCCTGAGCTCTTGGCAAAAACGTTGACGTACCAAGAGTTTGTTTCTGTCCAATGTGTCTAAATCAGCTGTTCCTGAAACTTATATCCTGCAAAAACATAGGTATTAATGGTAGAAGATCCTCAGACTCATGGGAGATATAAGTGAGTGGTCGACAGTTTATTACAGCTTCAATGTCACAGAATAGTAAGTAGCTCTTCATAATTAACAGAAGCCTGACCCAAGACTCTCACAATCAAATTCTTGGCGGAACGAATTAGTCGCTCCCACCAGGCAGCCGTGGGTGGAATAAATTTCCATGTTATGGGATTTAACGTTTCTTGAGAAACCACTTTCTCCCAATCAACTTTTTTCAGTCCTGCTGACGCACCGACAAAATTAGTCCCGTTGTCGGGATATACAATAGTCGGTCGACCTCTGCTGTCTATGAAACGACGGAAGGCTTGGTTGAAGCATTCGGTACTTATGAACGTTACCAATTCCAGATGCACACATCGATACACTGCACAGGTAAACAATACTACCCAGGATTTATTTTTACTTTTGAGAATCAGAGAGCCACATAAATCTACACCGGTAACTTCTAATGCATCCCTAACACTATCTAGGGGTAATTGAATAAGTGCAGTAGTCGGAGGTTTTGCTGAAAATCTTTTACACCGGGCACACTGCTTTACCACTGATCTTGTGCGTCTCGCACCAATAATCCAAAATTCTTCTCTCTTAGACAAGTTTTCTGAAACCAATACAGTCTCAATTTCCACATAGAGGGTATTGCCTTTTCAATCCCACATAATCTTTAAAACTGGCACGATATTCTCCCCCAATGTGGATTCCCCGTTTAAATCATCCAGAGCCAACCTCACTGTCTCCTCTACTGGACCATAGGTCCACAAACATAAGTCCACCATAGCATCAGCCAAGGTTTTAGTAGAACACTTCACAAAATCTACAAGCTCCCTTTCAATGTCTACAGACGTTACGCAGTTATCAATATAAAAGGGTTTACTTAATTTCTGAGCAATGTAACCCTGTTCCGTTGGCACTTGTGATAAATGGACCGAAACAACCACCCCCAATAAAAATGGACTAGACCTTACTCAAAATACCACCCTTGATTGCTTGAAAACCTTCACAACATTGTCTCTCTCCATTCAAAGAAATCGGAGGAAGTCTCTATCTTCCTTTCGCAATTCTATTTGCAAGAATGCGCGCCGAATGTCAGAGGTAACGCCAATGCACTTCTCTCTAAATCTTAACAAGATCGAGGAAATCTCTTCAATTAAATTGGATCCTTTGACCAAACAATCATTAAGGAAAGGCGATCTACCAACCTTACACGAGGCATCAAAGACTGGTCTTAGCTTAGTCGGGACACTATCTGGTTTTAATACTGGGTGATGTGGCAAGTAATGTCCCTTAGAAGTCAGTTCACGATCTGGGACCATCTCAATCACTCCCTCCTTCAAACATTCATTGGAACTCCATCATATTCTTCGTATTTGCGAAGATACTTAAGCCTCCGGGTGATACCAAACAATCTTTTCTGCTACCTGGTAATTCCACACTGCCTCCTAACCAAGGTAACCCCACAAAATAACGACCATTTTCTTTTCTGGTAAGAGAAGTCAAAAATTGGTCACGGGCAATTTCTTCTTCCGCTGCGGGAGATAAGTTTTGATTAGCATCTAATATCCCTATAGCCTCAAAACTCCAAAGATCGGAGATATTAAAGTCATGAACTGCTAAACTCGCGCATAACGTTGGAGCAGTTCTATCTTTGTCACTAATAATCTCATCAGATGCACCACAAACAACCCAACCTAATTTTGTACAAACTGCCGTCAACCCTACTTTCAATTGCCTTACCTGTCCTGTAAGAATTTTACCATAGTTATCACTACCAATAAGTATATCTATTTTGGGACAGTCTGCTCCCATATCCGACAACCAAATGTTATTTCGTTTTAGTTTTTTAATATCGAACCCTTGGACACACGAGGTATATTTCCACATATTACATTCTGATCCAAAAATTCAAATTCTAAACTTGAGCATGCTCGCGGATTGGCTGAACATAATTTTATCCTATCCTGGAACCGCCAAATAAAGTAAGAGCAACATTTTCCTTAGGAACGATTGGTAACTTCAATTCTGCAGCTAATGATTCTGAAATATATGACCGCTGCGAACCACAATCCAAGAGTACTCTCACATTTTTATGTCGCTTGATACCAGTTATTCTCACCCACAAAGTCATTAAAGCCACTTCCCCAGTACAAATTTGTCTGGCTGTAGTTGTTTGAAGATTGTTTACGACCGGTCTCCTTGTTGGGGATTCCATTTTACTGCCCATTCCTGGACGTAAAATAACCGAGTGTGCTTTGCCACATGCAAAGCACCTAACAAAATGTTTACAAAACTTCGCAATATGATTAGGTTAAAATAATTTCAAGCAGCATTTTTTCTCTTTAACCTTGAGAATCCTTTCATCAACAGATAACGCATGGGAAATGTAACAATTTTTACTCTCATGCATTTCACCACAAAAAATACAAGCATGATCTTTAGTTACAAGAAAACTCGTGGCAGTGGGAAAACACTTGCCTGTTTTTTAAACTTGAATTTACTATCTGCTCCACCCCTTGCTTTATCATGATAATCCTCTTTATGGTTTATGCTATCGAGTCGACCACGCGACAACTTTAATCTTTCCTCGCCCTCCACTGCAGCCTTTAAACACACATTTCATCCAATTGGTAAGGCGAGATCGATCATTGTCTTCTGGCTGACCAAAAAGCGAATTCTTTTGCTATGCTTTTAAAACGTCTTCCGTAAGACACGATTCCCCCATGGGAAATAACAGTGGCCTTACGAAAAATAATTGCCCCCCGCAAGGTCAGATCTTGGGCCCCAAGCCGGATATATATATATATACAAAGAATTGCAAAACCATAACATAATGTACCTTTACACATCACGTAAAAATATTTAAATATTAGACTTATAACTGAATATAAAATCAACCCGTATCTGAGTAAATAATGTTTAAGATTAGAGAGTATTTTTAGTATTTAAAAAATAGAAAATCTAACAACAGTCGACTGGTAATCTGGTAATTTAAATAAAAACGATACACTAAGAAAAACACAAACACTGTGTAAAATAATATTTTCGATTTCGGATCCTTATGATAGAAAAAGGTATCACTTACCAAATTCTTCGTTTATGAATCCCGGGATGAGCTTGACCTTAAGTGTGATAAAATTCTAGCATAAATTATCAAAAAGTCAAAGACACAACTATTGTTACTAATAAGAAAGCATGGACACAAAAAAAGAATGCGCTTACAGTACCACTGAGGTTGAACTACAAAAGTAACTAGTTCGTTGGGTTGTTCGCGACACAGTAGCTAATACACTACTAGCTAATATACAGCACTACACTCAAGAAGTAAATCACAAAAAAAGCGATTGACGTCTCACATTTTTCTTAGCAAAGTCGGTTATTAATTCATCGAATTCAATTTTTCTTGCTTCTCGTTGTTCAATACTTATCAAAGCCAAATAGGAGAGCCTCTCTTCTGACATCGTACAACGTAGAATTTTTTATTAATTTTAATTTAGAAAATGACCTTGCAGAAGTAACTGGAAGATTCAAAAACAATAAAACTGCAATACATACATCTGGTAAACTTGGCGCAGCAAACTTATTTTGAATCATCAAAAAATTACCTAAATCTTTTATCGAATTTAGGTTAATTAAATCTTCACACTCTAAAAACTGCTTTTAGAGACATAATTTGATTTGGAAATTCACTAGATAGGTCGAGGCTATATACTTTTTGAAGATTACTGGCTTCATTATATAAGATCATTTGTAGTGCTTACAATATTTTTGGGAGAAAGAAAACTGAATGATTTGTAAATGTCATTCATACTCTCAAAGCGATTTTTTAATTGAGTAGTAATAACATCAACATTGGCCTTAAAAACATCCACCTCAAATAATCTTTCTCTGTCGTGCAGTTTTTCATCAGCATTGAAATCATCGAAAAACTGTCTTACTTTTCTATGTCTCTTTTTTTCAAACTCCGGGGTGATATACCCCATTTTTTAGCCAAACCAATGGATTCTTCCTTTATATTCGGAAAATTGTTACGGAGATTCTCGATAGACGTTAAGCTAGAATTTAACGTGGTATCAGCGTTTTCCAAATATATTTTTGGTGATTGTAATACTTTTGAAGTTAAATTTATGCTTTGTAAAATTTGACGTTGAAAAATTAGCAAAAAAAAAACAAATTAAAACTTTTCCATATGTTTTTTAATCGCTAAAGCTTTCTGTTTCTCGTCTTGCTTAGTATTGGTTAGTAAAATATTTGAAAGTACTTTTAAAATCGAAATGTAATTGTAGCGAATTGATATTACAGAGTCAAGTCGAGATGACCACCTTGCCATGCATAATGATTTAATAGTCTGCTGAATGTTCTCGTTATTCTGCACAATTTTCAGATCACTCCAACTTTTAATGCTGAGCCCAAAAAATGTGTAAATTTTTTGACAAAAGTCATAAAATTCACTTACATGAGGCACGTTATTACATGCATCGCTTAGAACAAGATTGAGGTGTGTTGAACAGTGAACGTAATTTGCTCTTGGTTGTTTATCCTTAATTAATTTTTGTAATGCCCCATACGCTCCACTCATGTTGGCTGCCCCATCATATACTTATCCTCGACACTTTGCCAAATTAATGTCCAGTGTATTTAGAAAATTTAACACATCACTTTCGAAACTTTTTGCAGTCTGATTTGCCGCCTCAATAAAGTCTAAGAATGTTTCGTTAATTCTGATATTATCTGGCTCATTATTATCATTAACATCAGTTGTTACATACCTTATTATAATACTTAATTGATCTTTTTTTTAAATATCCTGTGTCGTGTCCAGAATAATAGAGAAAAAAGAACATTTCCTTATATTTTTAACAATATTTTTTTTATTCTAGAGCCTATAATAGCAATAAGTTCATTTTGAATTTTTGGACTAAGATATTTTTGAACTCTTTTTTCTGACAAATGAACATTGACAAGAAGGTCATATTTAGACAAGAGATCTATTATATTCAAAAAATTTGCCCTTTGAGTCGAATCTCAAGTTTCTCGATGTCCCCGAAAAGGAAGATTGCACATCGCTAGATTCATTGTAAGGTCTATGATTCTTCGTAAGATTTGGCTAACCTTATTAACTTCTTCTTTAAACTTGCATTTCAATAATGAATCCACCGTTTTATTTTGTTTCCTGATGTCATATGTGCGACATGCTTGGATATGAATTATAGAATTTTCATGCTCTTTAGTTTTTTTTTTTATATTCCTTGCCAGTCATTCACACCTTTACACCAGGCTTCTTTAAAATACATATTTGTTCTATCAGCGAAAAGCTAACATACCTGACAGTAAGCAACATGAAGTCGTGTTGAATAGCACAGCCATTTGCTTTTGATATTTTGTCCTGCCTTGGATATGAAACTATAATAAGATGAAAAGCTCCTTCCTTGGTAGTTTTTTGGAAATTACCTTGTGGTTGGTATGGGCCCAATTTTAAAATTTGTTCCCTTAAATCTGCATTTATGGGCGTACATTCATAATGCACAAAATCATTTCCAATCAATTTTGTTTCTTCGTTTTCATTTTCCGACTCCTTTTCTTTAGATAGAGTATCCTTATTTGTTGAAGTGTCCGAAACTGTGTTTTTTTTCTTGTGGATTAATTTTCACTTCCAGGATTTGTTCAAGTTCCCTGGCATTACTTCTACTAGAACTTGCACAAGATGATGGACTTACGGATATTAAAAAGTTATCCAATTTTGCATATTTCCTATTATTATTATACTCCTTTTCTTTTCGAATTTTTCGTTTTTGAGAACCACTCAATTTTTTTTTTTTTTTAACTCCACTCATTTTAGGGCCGTGTTTCTTCTTGTCTTATTAACAAAATAACAATATAAGCACCAGAATAATTAATTCCGTTTACAAAAAACAGTTCTAATATTACAAGAGAGAAGTGAGATCAAAATGTTTCAACAGCGAAGGAACACTCCCTATATTGAAATGCATTGAATATAAAAATATATACGTTCTAAAAACAATTTTGTGAAACATTTCTCATTATGCTTTATTTGATTGAGTACTCATAAACCTACGGAAAATTCTGTGGGCACACACATATGGGTTTCTAAATCATAAATCTAGACCATATAATCATTTAAAATGCTCTCTATTCGTTTTCAAGTATCGCAATACTTTTTGTCAAGAAAAAAGCATAACAGATGTACGTTATTTACGAGTTCGCTAAATGAAAATGAAATACATGACAGATGATTTTGGTACCAGGAATCTAGGGTGCGTCAGCACCCTTCTATCCTCTATCTAGAATTCTGATGTTCTTGGTTTTGCGATCTTGGCTTTGGAGAGTGAGGCGTGGCTTCAGGAGCGGAGAACCAATAGTAGTGCAGGAGGCGATGTGGGTGGGAGGGAGCTAAAGACGCCAATAAGTTACTTTGCTACTTCAGTAAAAAGTAACATGTCTTTTTTTTCTTTTTACCGCTAACATGAAGTATACTAAAAAAACAGTGATGAATTTTTTTTATCTTTCTAGCATTTTATCCAATTTTCCGTCTGACTTTCTTTTTATCTGTTAATAATTTAGGTTTGAAAAGATAACCCACTAAAGAAAGGTATCTCTTTCGTCGCGGGGATTACAGCAAATTAAAATGTTTTTTGATTTTGCTATCGAATCTATGATATCTAATAAGCGATCAAAATTTTGATTTTGAATGATGTTAGATCGTTAATTTGAAAATCGCTTAAAAATTGGATTTAAAAAATGTAAAGCCAATTTTGTGAAATTCTACGTTAATAGCATCAGTCTAGCTTTGGGCCCCCTAGGTCTTGCCCCCCAGCTGTGCGAGGGTGTACGTTACGCCACTGGGAAATAACCATGCTGTACTTTCCTTCGACTTTAAACCCAAAGACTCCAAGGCTCTTAAGTGAGCTTCAATTTTATCTTATAATCTGTCAGGGGGTAATTTATCCCTATTATCGGCCTTAACTTTGGTAATGATCATTTTAATCAATTCCCTAACATTGACTTCCACTAATAATTCAGGTTTCCCAAAACGTTCCTTTAACGCCAAAACAGCGTTATCATAATTCTCCGAAGTCACTGGATAGCTTCTATAAATTCTGTAGCACGTGATCCGGGTTTCATACATTATACCAAATAGGAAAAATTTGTCACTCTCGTAGAGATCAGGGTCACTGTGGATTTTCTCAAATTGCGACCAAAAAGGAAGCCAATTAATCAACTCCCCGTCAAATTTCTTTAATTCAATCTTCGGAAGTCTTTACTGTTTGATTCCATCACGCGAAACACTCGAGCCCTGATTTGACTTAACTCTCACGCCACTTTCATCAGAAATTTGCAATCTCTCGCCAACCTGCCATGACAATGTTATGAAATCATCAGAATAAACCTCGTGATCTTCTATTTCATTAACGATATCACTCTCCGAAGACTTCCCATCCTCAGCTAACAAATCAAGCATCTTTTCATCTAGAATATTTATATCTAAATATACACTTAGTAATTTAGTAAATTTATCGCGCGCTAAATCCACAGAAAATTCCACATTCACCAATTCAGCCTTTAAAACATTAGCAGTTTTCGTAAAAGAAGTACGCAAACCGGCTCGCTTAACTTGCCAAGGCCCCGAAGACTCCATTACTAATTTTCAAAACGAAACACACAACCCTTCAAAACAATTCTAATTTTAAACTTCTATTACAAATATAAACACTTCTAAAATAGTATGCACAAAAGGTTAACCTCTCAAAAGATTTCCAAAACTTCTAAAATATTACACACGGAAAGTTACTTCCAAAAAATGTCCTGTCACGGACGCCATTAATGTTGGGGTACCTATTTCTCTCTCTCTCTCTCTCTCGCCACACATCTGACTCAAACCCTCAACACCCAAAACTATCAACGTGTCTACCCGACACTGGTGCAGGTACCAAAGATATGTAGGTACACCCCCATTTACCCAAATCAAGAGAGACCATTTACCTGGGTAGTACAAAGTAATCTTTATTGGTGGCACTTCACATATTAAAACATTGAAAAAACTGACTACAAAAATTCTCCGCTATTCTCATACAGAAAGAAAAACACAGTTGGCGCCATCTGTTGGAAATCTAAAAAACATTGGCTGACAAATTCTCAACAATATACAATATTAAATTTACTGAACAATCACTCTATATACAATATTAAATTTAATGAAAAATTTCTCTATATACAATATTGATTTTATTGAAAAATCTTTCTATATTCTATGTTACAGAAAAATTGATGTTGCTCAGTGTTCTTGAGAGAGAATGAAATCATTGGAATGATGATAAACGTTGAATGCAACAGTTCAAAATAGGTCTAAGCAACTAGGGTGAAACGAATCTGCAATCGGGGGGTGGGGGTGGAGAGGACGCGTGACCTTTGAGACTGTCGATGGCGTGAGGATGTTAAAATTATTAGGATCAGACATGGACGGGAAATATGACGAGTGTGAGTAACCTAATCGAACAAAAAAGTTTGATATAACTGCTAGAAACGTTGACAGAAGGCTCGCAAAATAAAACAATCCCTATTTGAAATGGATATTGTTCACCATTTCATTGGTTTTAATTTTATTTTCGCGGAACCCTAATTTTTTTTTCTGTAATAAAAGTAGTCAAGTTATTCCATATAATATTAGCTATCTGCCAGTGAAAGTTTCGTCAAAATTGGTCCAGCCGTTTCAGAGATTAGTCGGAACAAACAGACAGATAAAAATTTTAAAAATTGATTTTTTCATATAAGTACCGTATATACTTTTAAATGCATTTCGTAGAAGTTGTTAATTTCAAATTACAGACACTTCATTTTTATTTATATGTATAGAGAAAAAAATTTAAAACAGCAAACATGCAACTGAACATCGCACCATAGAAAGATAGACAAACATGAGCTGCAGGTATTATATGACATGATGAAGACAAAAAAAAAAGTTTTTCTAGTATCTTGGGCATTTTATATGATACAGCAGTGGCTACATCCACGGCATAGACATCGTTCGATAGATTCTGATGAAATCTTGCTTAAAACAGAAGCTTTAATTAAAAAGTTGTTTATGTGAAATTAAAGAAATTATTACAAATACATATTATTTTCTGTTTATTTGTATTGGAGTTGATGTACATCTTAAATAACAGTAAAAAAATAAAATAATTCAGCATTGGAAAATATATAATTAACATTTGGTTTTTCTGAAAACCCCGTGTTTCATGCTGCTGTAAAATTAAACAGAAACATGTGTGTGTGTGTGTCTTTCAAGTTCTACCCCAGGGCGATGCGACTTCAGCGGTAATGCAACCAATCACATGTCATCAACACATCCTTGACTTGTTATATTTTCAGTGGTCTGCACTGTTACATCAAGTACAAAATCTAATCGAGAATTGTGATCTTTGCCCCATAGAACGCGAATCTGATTTGATTATGTATTTCATGTCTGAATCTAGTTTCATTGCTCTACGTTATGGGTTGTCATTCTGTTGAAAGAGATGAAGAGATTGGCTAAAATACAACTGTAGATCAGCCTGGCATTGTTGTTTAGTAAAAACAAGTAATATATATAAAAAAATTAACAATTCCTACTTAGATCAACAAAGAAAAGATTTTATTTTAGCTTTTTTTTATTAAATAGTTACAATTAATATAAATATGTATAAACATATGAAAGATTCACAACATTAAGTGGTAACTAACTTTTATTGATTATCTTTAAAGTATCGTATTGTCATCCACAAAGCAAAAAGAAATCGTGTCTATAAAATTTCAATTCCACTGAATGCTTTAAAGTGTGAGAAAAAAACTTTTTCAAGTTTTGACACAAGTCGCCAAAATGGTCGCCAAAAAGGATGCTAACGTGGCTGTATTAGTAATTCTTTAAATAATTAGTTTTAATCAATTAATATTTATTAATTACAATTAAATTACAGTATGTCATCCAAAATAATCATGTATATAAAATTTCAGCTCAATGGAGTGCTTTAAAATGTATTTTATTAACGAATGAAAATTCCATGAAGGTAAATAAATATATAGAGAGTGTGAGCTAAAAAAATAGTAGGAATTGAAAAAAAGCGGCAGTTAGTGGACCTGAACAACAACTAAGCTTCGTTAAAGAAAGAAACGCAACAAGAATGGTGTAGAAAAAGTTGTGGTACATTGGAAAATGGACAATGATGTCGTTGGAACGGCTTAGGGTTTGAGAGCCTCGGTATCCCATGATTAAAGTAACTGATCGCGGGATTGCATTTGTGTCTGAATTATATTTTGATATTTTTTCTCATCAAAATTTCTGAAGAATTCAATTCTCAGCTACGAAATCAATGCTATATAAATGTTATTGTACACGGGCAATTTTTTTTAATTTTTAGAGCTTAGATATATATGGCGCATTACTTGCCAAAAATTTTATTGAAAGAAAAATTGTCAAAACTTAATGAATTTAATTTACATATCGACATTGTAGTCATTAGGATGGATGGAGAAAGCGTTATGAAAATAGGGGACAGAATGTTACCTGTAGATAAGGGGTTACGTTTTGCCCATGGTGTGCTGCTGGTGATTATTGATATAATTTATAAAAAGTTAGAAATTAAATAAGATCAGCAATGAAATGAAGGAGGAATTTATTTCACAGAGAATGATTCATGCCAGGAGGAAGATATTTTTGACATTAAAGGATTTATAGACAGTAGTCAGAGTCATGCAAGAAATGATGTAGCAGAAACTAAAGCATTGGTTCACTGATTAATGAGGTACGAAAAATCATATCAATTGTTCAGAAGGTCTCCAACAAAGGTTGATTTATTACAGTAATATATCCGAACAACAGAATTTGGCAAGGATACTGTCTTATTAAAAGACTGCAAACGAAGTGGAGCAGTCTTTTGTTACTAGTAGAACGTTTCTATTTACTAAAAAATTGCATACAAAAAGCATTTATAGACAAAAAATACAAATCAATTATTAGATTTATCTCATGAAGATATCCAAGTCTTGTTTGACATAATTACTTCTCTTGTACCTGTAAAAACGACTGCTGAAGCACTCTGCATCGAGTTAGCAATCTGTTTACAGTAGACACAGCTATAAATTCTGTGCTAAGGAAGCTTAAAGATGTGCAAACAGAGCTTTAAGTAAAAAATTATATGCAGCTCTCATTTCTCATACGGGAGAACGTCGCACAAATCTAAGTAGTTTACTTCAATACTTAAACAATGGTATAAGCAACGTCTCTCAGGAATCGATTTTTTCACAGTTCCTTCTTCAATAAAATGCCCTAAATTAACAGTGGACCTGCTAGAAAGACTTGACGCTTCAAATCCCACTGTATTCAGACAGCTGGATCTTCTATTTCAAATAAGGTAACACTTGAACAAAATTGCTCTACATCTTGATTCAATGATTGAACCAATTTATACACAAAAACTATTGAGTGTAGCAGAAGAACAAGATAAAGTTACCAAAGAGGGATCTGCACCAAAATGCAGCCTTTTAGGTTTGAGACACTAAGCAAAATTTCAAAAAGAAATGTCTCTTTGATAATGGAGGAAGACTTGGTGATTTCCTGGAAAGAACATACTCCTATTTCATGCAAAAAACCTACTAGAGTAGTCTGAACCAACATTTTCTTCAACGGGAACGAACTGTGTTTTTAAAAGCTTATTTACAAAAAGCACAAGAAATGAAAAGTATTTTTTTTTTATTTTTATTATGTACTATTTTTATATTTGTTTTTTTTTAATGATAAATTAAGTTTTGTTTTGATTTTTCTCAATGAATAAGAATATTAAACCAATTTTTTAAATTATATTTTCAATATTATTATGTTATTTCAATTATGCTAATGTGTTTTTATCATAAATAGTCCAATCCTAATCCGGGGACTGTAACCCGTAGATTTGGATAATGTAATCCCAGGATTGAAAATATAACACAGAATCGCAAACCCTATAACGACTTATGTTTATAACACAATCATGCAGTTCTGCATCGCGTTTGTGCAGCAAGGACTTCCAGTGTCTTATAGATCCGCTAATGAAATTTTTGCAGCAATTATAGCTGCCAGCGTATTTATACAGCTGTGATTAGTGTACAGTGGATGTACCGGTAGAGCAGTGATAGTTTCGCTGTTATTGGTTTTGTCTCCAAGTAACAGCATCAAGAAAGAAGGGGGAAGTAAATCGATTCACAATTTTTATTTGTTTCATACAAAAGCTCGTCATAGTTGAGTAATACAGATGAGAGAAATTATAACTTTTAATTTATCTCCAAAATATAGTTTAAATACTTGGTTTGAAAGAATTAGTTTTCCCCTCACTTGCAAAAGTTAGTGCAAGAATGGCAGCTCACTTTCCCTGGCATCAGTTAAATACCATTCTGTTTTATTTTAATCACGTGGTTCCCATGTCACCCAGAGGAGTACATTGAAAAATGTGATGCTCATAATGTTTTGACTCGACGTTGTGTATTTTGGGATTATTTTCGTAAGATTATAACTTTTGTAGGCAAATATTTTGGCGCTAATTTTTTTTATAAATTTCAGCTTTTAGTTTATGCAAGACTCAAATTGCATTAATTTCCCATTTTTTCTTCCTTGTCTGTTTTTGGTTCTCAGATGGTGCGGCAATTTAGTAAAGTTTAATAACTATATTTTCATATTTCCTTATTTTTCATTTTAAATTTAATTATTACTAGAAGATATACACCCATCCCACCTAGTGGCAGACCATTCCCAATCGTACAAATTATACAACTGTTCATACTCATTGCTCAAATGGTAAAAATGTAATTTACATGCACATTATGTAATTCTATTTTTTTTCAATATATTATAAGAAAAACTTTGAATGTATATACACAGAATTCGAGAAAAAAAAAGAAAAAGGAAACGCTGATAGGGCTTATTTTTGCATAAAGTCCGAGGGCTTCAAGAAGTCTTAAGACGCCCCTGGGTCCTTGACCCATTAAATAAGAACATGATGATTATGAACTTCAAATCTGAAGCTAGTTTCGTCGCTGATCGCTTTGGGTTGCCATTTTGTGGAAAGTGACGAAACTCTGCTTTAAAACTGCTGTACATGTTGTTTTGGGTAAAAGGCGGTAATTAGTCAACAACAATCAAGTTTCATTAGAGAAGAAAACGCTACACGAATAGTGTAGAAAAGTTGTGGTACGTTGGAATGAGTAGTTGTGGGGTTTATTGGCTCAAGAGTGGATTTCGGCTATACTGCGCCAAACATTTGCTTAAACTTTCGTAAAAAAGTTTTAAAAACACAGTTAAAATTTAAATTAATGGCATGAATAAGATATATTTAAGAAATAAAATTCATTAAAATCTCGTATTAAAAATTCCTTTATAATTGTTACGGCGTATTAAAATGAAAAAAGAAATGGAAAACATCAAAAATGATTTAATTTCATGTTTTGTATCAAAACACAATATTTAATACTTTAGACTTTCGTTGTAAATTTCAATTAATTTTTGGTAGGGGTCATGAAATGTGAGAAAACAGACCGTATGTGAGCATCGATTAATTTTTCATCTATCATATATAATCATATCCTCGTCTTTCGAGTCAGAATGAAACAAGATTTCTTGTGAACATTTTTATTTCAATTTCAGGTTTCAGTTCTTTTGTGTGCTTCCTTCTATTTTTTCAAAATTTTGTTTTAAACTCTGTGATTTTAGATGTATTAGAAGGTTCACTATAGGATGTAGTAGCGGAAGTCTGGTAAAAGAACTGTTAGCTGAACTTCAATTAATAGTGCGGCAAATTTATCAGAAGTTGTATTGCGTGTTTCAGTTGATAAAGATGAAGCAGAAGTGTTTAGGCTATTGTCCGGGATAGTAGTAGTATTAGAAATGGGTATAGGTAAATGAGATTCAATGAGTACGGTTGTATTATTGAAGATGCGGAAGGAAGTAGATGCGCTTGAGTTGATGGAGATGATGTGGAGACGCAGGCATTGAGGGCACTGTACTTGGCATCTGATTTTCTTAAGATACGGGTTTGAGACATTGCAAAGGCATGCAAATATATTTGGATCTGTTTGAGTAGTTGTGGATACAACTGTACGTTTTGGAGCTTACGAAGCATGTGTTTGAGATAACTATTAGTTTGCGTGCTTCTAATCAGGAAATATTTTTCTTGATTTTAATTTCCTGAATTTATTTTTCGAATTTCCATTTTGGGCATCATTTTGAACCTGATGGATGAGATTAGGAGAAATCAACAGATTTCGACTCTACAGCAGAACCCATGGAAGAATGCTCAACGTACGCACATGTAGAGGACGTCAATTGAGAGTGGCAGGAAGTTGGAGATTATTCGAACCTCTGACACTTGAAGCAGCGCAGAGGATTTGGAATATATGGACGTGCTTTACAATTTAGGTATCCAGCTTTAATGGTTGATGGTAATTTATCGCTATGAATGTTAAACTTAAATGTTGAGTGGGAAAAAGTGACGAGTCTTTTTTTTTTTTTTTTTTTTATTGTAATTCTTCTGATCTGGGTAACACCCGGGTTAGAAATTTCTACTATAATTTCTGTCTCAGAGGCACACAAAAGATCGGGTTCGGAGATGACACCTCGACAAGAATTCAAAGATCTGTGAGAACTTAATGTTCGTGGAGAATCTAAAAAGGTTTTAGCCAGCAAAATCGATTTACTTTATAATGCAGATGTAGACTCGATAAGAAAGTCACCGGATCGTATAATTTTTTAATGGATTCCCCCCTATTCTTACTAAAGCTTTCTGAACAACAAACGAAGATATTCGTGACCTATCATTATTTGCTAAAAATAACTTTAAAAAGCGAGAATGTGTTTAGCAACATCATCAATGTTTAATTTGGGTAATACAAGGCCCGAGCACTGCTGATTTGGATCCATAAGCGCTAAAGAAAACTTCATCTTAGCGTGCCTCCACCCACCAAGGAGTCTTAACACAGTTATGTCTCCGAAGAGACTTATCACAAGCCGATTGACAGGAGTGGGATCATTCCTGCCTCCCGTCTTCAGCGAAGCATGGGCCAAAGGGAATGGAAAAGGTAACCCCAGGACACTATTTTCCTTTTTACGGGACGCCGCACACGGCAAACATGCAGGTTGGAAATTCAACGGTGTTAGTCAAAAACAAATACTCAATACGAACATAGAAACAATAGAAAAAAAATAACAAATAAAACCAAATTTAAAAATATAGGATAAACTAAATTATAATATTAACATTGAATAATAAGCAATCCACACACACACACACAACAAATACATCAAATAAATGTAATGGATTAAACAGAACGTCAATTAAATTTTAAATTTATTCGCGTGGATATAAAAAGATTGAACAGTAATCTAGACGGGAAAAGAAAAAAATCAGGAATTGTTTGGAGGAGGTTCGAAAATAGAGAATGAGATGACCCCGGGGTCGTGTCACTCATATGTATCAAAGATGGAAAAGTAAAAGATCACCTGGGCACTTCGGGGTTGTGACACGCAAACTCATCTAAAAAGAAGATAAGCCACCTGAGGGGATGGTACATTGGAAAATGGACAATGATGTATTTTGAACGATAGATGTTTGAAGCAAATATCCACGTTCATACACCAATGCTTTCCAGTGTATTTGATCCATCGATGTGTTTATTGCAGCAATCTATGTCTAGTGTACAGTGGAGGTACGGTTAGAGCCGTGATAAGTATTGGTTTTGTCTCCAAGGAACATTAAGAATAAATTATAGTTTTAAAAAAACACGCTTTTATAGTGAATCGAACTAAAAAGTACTAAAATAATTCTTAATATAAGAATAAAATGATTAACGAGAAAATTATGATGTCATTGGGATAAAAGCGTGGGGTGCTCTATATTAATTGCTATAATTTCTTACTAGTTCTATTCCGAAACGCTGAGTTAGTGTAAAAATGTAGTACAAAGCACCCCACGCTTTTACCACAATGACATTAAATTTCTCGTTAATCATTTTATTCTTATATTAAGAATTATTATATTACTTTTTAGTTCAATTCACTATAGGAGCGTATTTTTTAGTTTTTTTTTAAATTATAATTAATTTTTCATTTTTAAGTTCGATCAACAATAAAAGCCTGTTTTTTTTTAGTTTTTAAAACTATCATTTGTTCTTTGTTGAATTTATCCTTGAGTTTGGTATTTGGAGCCAGAATTATGTGGCTGTTGGAATTAATCCTGCTCTTCAATGGATATAAATTAATGGGTGTGAAAGGTATTTATTCTCTCCGTTTACGAGGCCTCGGATGAGTCCCATATCGTTATATTTCAAAGGTTCCATCTCTATAGATACATGTCTAACTAATAAAAATGTGTTAAGAAATATTAAATGTCAATCGTATTATCACCTTTTAAACATATTGTTGTAACCCCCCGTAGTTTAAACTCTTCTCATATGAACAGTAGAAAGACTATCGCGCCCTCTAGCGGCTAGAACAATCTTCAGTAATGGCCAAGCTTCGGAACTGTAAGGACGTACGAGCATGCGCTCCGACCCCTTTCAATTCTATTGTAACTGTTAGTTCTCTAGTTATGTATGTAAATGTTTGTTTTGTCTAATAAACGTGTTTAATTAACTAGTGGACTTAATTAAGAACCCCTTCCCCGCGTGTCCCTTTATTACATTGGGTCACACCCTTATAATTTGACGCCCAACGTGTTTCTATAATTAAAGAGGCTTGGCTGTTGCTCGCTATTAATTTTCAGGTTAACCGCTATTGTTCCGTTCTCACCTGTAGAATGAGCAAGTTTAACAAAAAATCGTTGGATTTATCTTCACCTGAAGAACAAGTAAAGTTTTTACTTTTGAATTTTCTTTTAAGTATTATACCTTATAATACTAAATTAACCATTGCATGCCCAAATGCAAATTGGATTTAATATCCTAAAGAATTGTGTAAGTTTTAATTTCTTAAAAATTGACTTCATTGTTCTGACATAGAGAACATTCTTTACTGATTTAAATTTAGAACGTCCTGTTCGAATTAAATTAAGAAATCTTTTTTCTTATTTCAAGAAATGTAATTGTGTAATTTGCTAAACAGCATAATATACAGTTAAATTATTTTCAATGTGTTTCTAAAATATACTTCCTGTATTGTTTAAACTAATAAGTATAACGTTGTTTACTTAAAAGCTTAAGTGAGAACACAAAACCAAATATATATGTATTTATGTGTATTATTTTCTCTGAATGATTACAATTCTTGTTCGAAAGCATTTAAGCTGGAAAATTTTTGTATTGTTATATGCTATTTTCAAAAAAAAAAAAAAATATTCATTTATGTGTATAATTTTAAGTGTAAAATGTGCATTATATGTTGAAAGATTTGTCTCAGTTAAATAATATATTTAGTGGTTTAAAAGAAAAAAGAATATATATATCTCCGTTTTCTCTTCTTGCTAGTATTAATTTTTAAGCTATGATTCATTTATGAAACTGATGAGATATTTTATGCTGCGTAAGCGAGAATAAATTTAAACAAGGGAGAAATAGACAGTTCAAGGTTATTTATAACTCTGAGTTCTAATAACTTTTCTTTTTTGAATACTAATAGGAAATTTTGTTTTGGCTAAGTAGAACTTTTATTTATGAGAACGTATATGATTCTTTTTTACTTGTGGTATGATGTATTTTAAATGTGTTTTCAGATCATTTTGATGATTTTTTTAACTAAAAGTTTGATAGTAATTTTACTTTGATTGTGTATTGAGCTTGAAAACAACGAAAATAGTTTTTTTTTTTTTTCATTTTTGTGATTCATGAAATTTTTTTCAAATTGCATATTGTAAGAAATTGGGATATTACTTTTATGTGGTATATATAATACTGTATTATTATTTCATTAATAACATTTTGTTAAATTAAATTTAAAGTTCAAAGAATATAAATTTGTAATTAATTTGAAGTGACATTTCACGATGGCCTATTTAGCAAAAGGTCGCAGGCAGGACCTCCTTGAATTGGCGGAAACGCTAGACATATCAATACAAGACAATTTTAAAATTCTTGACATAAAAGACGCAATCTTAAAAAGTGAAGGATATGATGCAGAATTTACGTGTGAATGCTTAAATCGCATTATTTGTGATAGAAAAGAGCTCGAATTGCGGCTGAAAGAGAAAAAAGAAAACCAAAGACAATTTGAATTGCAAAAACTCAATGTAATTCTACAACTTCAGACTCCAATATGCCAAAGTTAGAACTCCATAAATTATTACCGATTTTTGATCCAAAGACAACTGATGTAACAATTTTTTTCTAGACCTCTTCGAAAGACAATTAACATTTTTAAAAGTACCAATTCAACAGTGGGTGGTATACCTTGTTGGTCTTTTACCAACTGAAGTTTCAAATTTAATCACTAAAGAATCTTTTGCCGATGCTCAAGACTACTATAAAGTCAAACAAATTCTTCTAAAACGCTTTAAATTAAGTGCAGAAAATTTCGGCAGATGTTTTCCCGACACACTAAAGATCCTGTGAAAACCTGGCGTGACTTCTACTTTGACTTGCAAACATATTTTGATGGGTGGCTGAAAGAATCAAAAAGTTACGACGCTTGAAGAATTGAAAGATTTGATTGTGGCGGACCAAATAAAAAGAAAACCCCTCAAGATTACAAAGATCACTTTTTGGACCAGTGGTGTAATTGGAACAATCCTCTACAACTAGTGGATAAGCTAGATTCGTATGAAGAAGTTAAAAACATGAGAAATAAAAACAATAAAAACTTTAGCAGGAAACAAAAAAGAAATGAATTCCAGTCCCTGGAGAAGTAACTACACACAAAATCCTAAGTTGTCGTATGAACATTCTCTGTCTGGTTTCCCCAGTCAAAGTAGGCGGGAAACCGGGATTCCCAGTAACAGTAGGCGGAATCCCATTTCCAAAGACAGAATACCTGAAAAGAAAATCGTTGATACAAAAAGAAGACAGAACTCCTGTATCTTGCTATGGATGTGGTGCTCCTGGAATCATTCGATCAAGATGCCACACTTGCAACCCAGTTCGACAAAAAGATGATGCCTTGTCATCAAGTCTGAATCAATCAAACTTTTATAGTTTTTCTAGTGAAAGTAATCCCATTAGTATAATCCAAATTTCCATTTTTGTAATACAGAAGCAGCAATTTGTGCTGATACTGGTGCTACACATTCAGTGGCTGGTGAAAAATTATACCATTTACTTAAACAAAAAAGGATTGAATTTTGAAGAGAAAACCATGCAGATGACTCTTGCTGACGGTCGTACTCAAACCACAGAAATACTGACAAAACTTCTGTAGACATTAGTATTCAAGGAAAAGTCATTCCCACGGAACTATTAATTTTGAAAAATGCTAGAGGTAACAGAACCCTTCTAGGCATAGACTTTTTAACAGCTGCAGGGATCGTCTTAGATCTCCAAAGAAAACAATGGTACTTCACTGAAACGTCTCACAGAAAATATAATTTTGTGAAAGCGCCTCCTAATATCAATGCTCTGCTCACTGTTGACCCTGAACCACATCTTTGTCAACTTCGGAAAAATGAAGGTACTCACCTTTCACTTCCACAACGGGAAGAAATAAATTCACTATTGGAAAAGTATGAAGAATGCTTTCAACCAGGGGAGAGCCTACACCATTTATTGAACATCGTATAAATACAAGAAACCATCTTCCAGTTGCAGTGCCACCTTATAGGATGAATCCTTCCAAGAAGGAAATATTAAAAACAAGAAATCGATAGACTTCTCTCAGAAGGCATAATTGAAGAATGTGAATCCCCGTATGCTTCCCCAGTGGTACTTATACCAAAACCAAATGGAACATTTCGCCTCTGTATTGATTACAGGAAATTGAATGAAATTACAGTCGCAGATACCTATCCTCTTCCTAGAATGGATGACTTGTTACATCAAGCAAAACTCACTCCTTTCATGTCTACACTTGATCTGCGAGCAGGATACCATCAAGTTAAAGTGCATGTTGAAGATCAAGACAAGACAGCATTTGTATGTCCTTTTGGCACTTACCGTTTCTTACGAATGCCATATGGTTTGCGCAACGCACCTGCTACGTTTCAAAGACTGATGAACCGTTTTTGTAATGGTCTGGAAGACATTCTAGCACTACCTTATCTAGATGATATAATTGTTTTGTCAGAAACTTTTGAAAAACACATGTTTGATCTTAAAACTATTTTTGAAAGACTCTTACATTTCAAACTTAAAGCAAATAGAGAAAATGCCATTTTGCCTCTTCTCGAGTTAAATATCTTGGATTTTGGATTACACAAAAAAAAAGAATAGAAGTTGATCCAGAAAAGTTGCGTCTATACTGGATATTCCACCCCCTAAAAACGTCAAAGAACTACAATCTTTTCTGCAAACTTGTTCGTGGTTTCGAAGATATATTCAAGATTTTGCGAAGATTTCACGTCCACTAAGTTATCTTACAAAGAAGAAAGTCAAGTGGCAGTGGGGATTTGACCAACAAAATGCATTTCAAACCCTTAAAAACAGTCTTACAACACCTCCTGTGTTAAAAAGCAAGCAGATGGTACTAAGCCATATATTATTCGAACAGATGCTAGCAATTATGCCCTTGGAGCAGTTTTACTTCAAGGAGAAGGATCTGATGAACATCCTACAATACGCTAGTCGACTGCTAACCCCAGCAGAACGCAATTATTCCACCACAGAGGGGAGGCCCTTGCTGTGGTATGGGCTTTGAAGAAATTTCGTGGTTATATTGAAGGAACAGAAATAACCGTGGCATCCGACCACCAACCTCTGAAATGGCTTCTAAACCTCAAATCTCCAACCGGACGACTTGCAAGATGGGCACTTGAAATCCAGTCTTTCAACTTGAAAGTACAGTATATTCCTGGTAAAGCAAATGTCGTTGCAGACATGTTATCTCGCCCAGTTACTCAAGAAGAAAATCCTTTTGCGAAGAAAATAATATCACGATAGCTGATATGCCTACACGAAGTTGTAAGGACATGCGTGAGGCGCAGCATGATAATTTAAAGAAAATTCGACATTTTGAATCCCCTCTAAAAACTGAAGAATATGCAAACTGGACTGAACGTGGATTTTTGATGAATCAAGGTGTTTTGTATCGTTATGTTCCAAGCCCGTCGACTGCTACAACAGCAGTTTCCAACAGAACCATCCATCCCTCAACAAGAGCTACTACTACAACAGCTAATTATGTCTCCTCGCCGGGACGTCGTCGGATCCATAGGGGGAGATTGTAACCCCCGTAGTTTAAACTCTTCTCATATGAACAGTAGAAAGACTATCGCGCCCTCTAGCGGCTAGAACAATCTTCAGTAATGGCCAAGCTTCGGAACTGTAAGGACGTACGAGCATGCGCTCCGACCCCTTTCAATTCTATTGTAACTGTTAGTTCTCTAGTTATGTATGTAAATGTTTGTTTTGTCTAATAAACGTGTTTAATTAACTAGTGGACTTAATTAAGAACCCCTTCCCCGCGTGTCCCTTTATTACATTGGGTCACACCCCTTATATTGTTACAATGTTAATTCCTATCATCACTTCTAAATATATTGCTTTTTCAAAATAAAAAAAATATTTAGGAGTTAGAACATAAAGGAGCTTATAGTTTAAATGTATTGCTATAGTGTTAATTCCTAATCGTATTGCTTTATAAAAATAAAAAAAATATTTAGTAGTTAGAACATAAATTATTTTTATTCACTTGCACGAGTCTTCCCCCTCACTCTTCTCACATAAAGAACACTTTTTTTGTTTTATTTATATTGATAACGAGCGTTTTCATTTTTAGGGTTGCACCTATTTAAGGGATAGAGTCTTTTAGTCGCCATATCTAAAATTATTTGCCAAATTTGGAAATGGTATATGCAATAAGTCGCCAAATCTGGAAACGATACAATGAATTAGTCGCCAAATTTCGAAATCCTTAAAATCGTTATTTGTGACGATCCTGATCAGGACAATGGAACAAAATTTTGAAATTATTTTATTGCCATCGATCCTCGACAAGTGTGCAAAATTTCGAATTAATCTGACCTTTTAAAGTAGGTAAATATCGAGTCCAAGATTCCATTACATACAAGGGAAACTTATAAAAGCGTGTTAAAAAAGGGGGAGTAAATTGATTCTCAAATGTTTTATACAAAAGCTCTTTATAGTTGCGCAATACAAACGAGATGACAGAAATTAACTTTTAATTGACCTTCACAATAAATTTTTAATAATTATACACTGTGAAAGAATTGGTTTGTAAAACTTCGAGATGATCGAATTATTTTGAGAATACTTTTTGTTACTGTCTTTTTTCTTAAAAATTGTATTTGCATTGCATAAAATACCTAGTTCTTGGATCATACTTAAGAAGTGTGCAGCATACTGAGTAAGAATTTTTTAAAAAAAAATCACTTTTTCTCTCGTAAAATTAGCTCATGATAATCTAAAGATAACATTTGTTCATTTTCTTTTTTTTCCTGCGAAATCTTCTGTCCGAGCATTTGTGTGCCTCGTTTCAACACAGGGGTGAAATTCTACAAAAGAAAAAAAAACATTTCTCTCTTGACCTTCTACATCAGTGATACTGAACCTGCGGCCCACCGAGCCTTTTTAAGTGGCCCGTTCATGGCCTATTTCTCTGAGAAATTTATTTATTTAAGAAAATTGTATTAAAAATTTGGTGGGAAATTCTTTGTCAAGAAATCAAATATATCAATTTTGCTGTCGGTATCCTACGTGTTCGAATTGATATTCTTTTTCTCCTTGGAAGGGTTACGGATAGTGATATTAGCAGACAACTGTGGAGTATGGACAATTTTAAGGGTGGAATTAACTATTAACTATCCGTCAAAAGTCTTGCAAGCGAAAAATATTCGACGAAAATATATCGTTTCAAGATGATTGGGAGGCTGACAATTTTGTAGTGAAAAACAAACATGAATCAGTAATTTTTGATTTGTCACGAAAGGCCTGTATTTAAAAAATGCCAAATAAACAGGAATCATTCCATGACACTTTTTCTCGAAGATCTCTTTCAAGAGGTGATAAATAGGCTTTCTTCAATAATCTTTGCAACAGCAACAAAGTGTTTTGTCAGTGGAAATATCAAAGCGGTAACACACAAAGACATCCTATGAAGTTTGTTATAATATTGGTGATCATATGAAACTATTTACTGATGAAGGAATGTTTCTTAAGAGCTTCTAATTTAGTGTTAGTGACAACAAAAAAATAATAATTAAAAAAAGGTAAACAGGCGAACAATTTGAACAACTGTCCACATATTAAATTTCCAATGTCATCTTACTCTTAAAGCATCCCCCACCCAACCCCATTTATCCTCATGTTGATGCCCGCGTGAAATAACTAAGATATGTATACGGCCCACGTGAAATAGCCGTTGTATGTATGCGGCCTAGCAGAAAAAAGGGTCGAGTACCCTTGTTCTACATTTATACTTAGCATAATAAAGCAATAAATATATATTGCATTTAATCCCCCCAAAATTCCCTTTTCAAGCTATGAATGAACGTTGTAAAGCACCATATAAATGTAAATGTCGCCTTTTAAAGTTAGAGCTTGGCTACCAAAGTGATTTCTTTCCATAACAATACTGACTGAAAATGCTTCATATTTACGCTTCAGCATTTTTTCCAGCATTAGATTCTTCCGTAACTCGTCGTGAGATTTTCCCCCGCGTCATGTGGCTTCATTTATCGACCATTGTGAGCCTTCCTGCCTCCAACCGCTCTGATCGCCTTCTCTCGGGCATCGATTGATTCTTTGTTTCCTGATGCAAAAGACGCTTCCGTTTACACTTACAGCAGCTCTAAATTGTAACGAAAGCTTTGTGCAGCTGAGAAAGCACCGGTAAGTTTCATCATGAGTTTACTTTTGATCACAAAAAGAACTTATGATTGTAACTTTTGAAATATTTTGATCAATTCGGAGTTTTTAATATTTTTTGTCGATAAGACAGAGTGAAAGTACAATTGGTGATATCGATTGATTTTTCCGCTGCCATGAGAAACATTTAATTTATTTGTGTTTTTTAAATACCCTCAGATTTCCTATATTTTCCCAAATTTGATGCGCATTTCAAATGATAAACTGTTTTAAATACGGGATGATGAAAAGAGGAAAATACTGCTAGAAATTCATTAATTATTTAAACTTAATCTTTTTCCTATTTTTAAAAGACTTCTTTCACCGTTAATTACGTAGATTGGCGTAGAGTAAGAAATATTTATAGCCACACATAACAGAAATTTCCTGTGTGTGTAGTATGTTATAAACATTTTTGAATTTTATTATATTCATGTTAATTATGTGTGAAATCGCCTAATGATATTAGATTAAAATTCTTACAACAGAAGAGAAAGTACATAGTGACTGAATTGTGTTATATCCACAAAGGTTTTCCACACAAAAAAAGACAAAATGATGACATTTTTCTAATCCTCACACATTACTTTGTTATTTCTTATAGTAAATAAGAAGGCTGCACATCTTTAGATATATTTCGGGATTATTTTGTTAAGGTTATAACTTTAGTAGGGAAATATATTTTCGTGTTGTTTTCTTTTAAATCAACTTTTAATTCACGCAAAATTCCATTTCTCTGTACTTGAATTTTTAGTCTCTAAAATTCAAAGATATCTATAAAAACTTACGGTCTGTGGCATTTTTCGAGTAAAATGTATGTAAAATATGTTTATATTAACCAAATAAATAAGTATTAGTAATAAAATTGGCAATTTTGTAAAATAAAACCGTCTTTTTAACAGCGCAAGTTACTCTGTAATTGATGAGTAAATCGCTCCATTTCCGTGACACACATAATTGTATGCTCTCCATCTAGATCGCCTCAGTTAACTGGTGAAACAAAAGGTGAGAAATATCTTTGAGCTATATTTTATTTGTAGTGAAATGTATCTTATTTTTGAATGTAGGGATATTGATTTATAATTTTTTAATGGTCTGGCATTTGCGGAGTTTTTGTTAATATTTCATTCTTTTCCCTCTTAAATACTGATAAAACTAAATAAAAATAGGCATTTAATTTATCGAACCGAATTGAATAATATTTTTGCATTTGTTATTCTTGATTAGAGAAATATTTACCTAACACATGAATTGTTAAAGAGTAAAACCTGTTTTTGTGAGCTAAATAGGGACCACATAAAGGGAAGCCGCACAAAAAAAATATTTAAAAATATATATTTCATAAATACTTACATATAGCAAACAACTTAATCGACATACTACAGAAAAAAAAAATTTACACTGTGGAGAGGGACCGCATAAAAAAAATAGCACGTGGAAAATATGTCAATTATTTATGAACTTTATGAGATAGTACTTCCAAACAAAATGAATAGCAAAATTACACATGGAAACATTTTAAAAACATTCAATTTCTCATTGTAAGAATATAAAAGATTTTCAAAATGCTCCTACATAATTCAATGTTACTGGTCTTAATTCAAAGCGCGCATCTTTCTGTGATGAATATGTTCAAAATCGCTTTTGTCACTTGAAGACACAATTTCAATTAATTTATTTTTTGGGACCATAAAGTAAATGATAAGTTTTTGCAACGACGGTCAGTTGCTTCTAAACGTCACGATAACCCCATATTCATCATCGAAGCTCTTTCTGGAATTTCTAACTGCTTTCAGAATTTGTATCTATTTTAAGAAAATGCGTTTCCGATTTTTTAGACAGCTAGATCCCAGCATATATTTTTTCCGCTCTCAAAGAATCCGGTGCTTCTAGTCCGTCTTCTTAATTTATCAAATTAAGGATAATGTCACAGTCACTGACAGTTTCGTTTTAAATCAAGAGCATGGTGTTATCGCTATGAAAGAAAACAATTGAACGTGCATTCTGGAGAGATTGTTTAGAATAAATGAGCAGAGTTTTTTAAAATGTATATACAGTAGCATAACATATACCCACGCATTGCCCAAATGTACGTTACGCCACTGTATCCAAGCCCTGACTTTGCAGGGGGACCCTAACATTCTTCATTATGCCTCTGTGTACAGTGATAAACGGTAGAAGGGCGCCCAAGTTGTGGAAATTCATATACTGCATAAAAAAAAGATCACACTAAAATAAAATCGCATAAAAAAGGACCGCACAAAAACAGGTTCTACTGTACAAAAATATTCTTTAAATCAAACTCATTATTAATATAACGATAACTAACATTACTTTTTAGAATATAAATGTGAACGTATTATTTATTGCCCGGCTCTTAGTTATGATTATTTTTCACTCTTTAAGCAGCTTAAAAATTTTCAAAAATTGTACTAACAACTTGTTTTTGTGTTCTTAAAAAATCATCATATATTCATGTGTTATTCTATCAAAATATCTTTACATGTTTTTTGCATTTGAACATGAGTTCTTAGACTTAAAGGATGCAAATGTCTCAAATTTAATCTAAGCCATTATAGTTGTGAAAGAGGGATTATTTTGGAGTTTGTCCTAAAGTCTGAAAAGTGATGTGCCAAATGTAAATAACCTGAAATTAATTTTTTTTAAATGATTAGTTTTAAAGTAACGTATTGTGCTTGCATAAAGATCTGCGAGTAAAAATGTTTATTAAGAAACTAATTCATTTTTTCGTTATTATAACATTTACAGCTGGAGAATAGTGTTTATTGTTATATGCAGTTTCATTAGCTGAAATTTATTTTAAGTTAAATTATTTTATAATTTTGTGCTGTCATTATTCGAGAAACTTATTACTTCTTTTTTCATTCGCTTTTTGCAGAATAATATTTAAGCTGGAAGTTTTATTCTTTTTTAATTTATCTAAAGCTTGGTTTAATATTTCTAATGAATTTAAAAGGAGTTTTCATATAAAAAAGACATGTTGGACCAGTGTTAATATCTATTAGAGAAATTAGAGGCAGGGCACTGAAAATAGAGTCTGACTGACATTTCACCATCTCAACTATTTCACTGCAGGAGTAGTAGAGATGAACAGAAATCCAGACTCAGAGAGAGCGGGTAACATGAGACCTTTTGGTAAATAAAAATTTAAGTGGTTTCGCAGTTTATATTTGTTTCTTTATAAATGTAAAACGTTTACACAATATGTGTATTCCTTGAAATAAAAATTTCAAATGCTATAATGAAAAGGTCATTAGAAATAATTACTGTTGTAAAGAGCTCCTAAATATATTTTTAAAAAATATAGGTAGGTATCACAATGAAAATATTGTCAAACTTTTCCATAAGGACTTGAACAAAATTTATTTCGGACAATGTGCTTTTTAACTTATATATCGCCATGCTTTCTTTTACGTCTTTATTGCATGTCTGTATTAAATCTCTCAACACAGAATTCATTCAAATAAATATTTATATTTTACTATAGGGGACGCTGTAGTTGAGAGATTTGTGTCACAATGGCTTTTTTTAACAGTTTTTCTGTGCTATCCCTTCGTCAAATGTCAATGGCAAAGTTAGCCATAACTGTATGCCGTGATCCCGAAATCCTGGACTTCGTGAAAGATAATGGATGCGCCTCATTCCTTTTTCCTAGTAAAGAAACCCACTTATATATGGGTGTGAAAAGTCCGAAGGAAGAAACCTGGATTTGGAGTAACTTTCTGAAACAGACATATTTTTCTTCCCTCTACGTACGTCATGATTCTTACCTCGAAGGATATGTTCTTGATCGTCATATAAAAAGAAAGAATATTCTGCCTTTTGCAAGATGGGAAGAACTCGTTGAAGAAAGGATATCCTCTTTGCCACTGCTCTTACGGCATGAACTACTTGACGTGGTGCGCTCATTTAGTATTGAAATCGACAAATGGATCAAATATCATTCTCAAGTTTGGAATAATTTCTCAGAAATTGCACGCAGTGCCCCGTACGATTTTCAGTGGAATTCACTTGGAGAAATCAATCTAGTGGGAACTGCCAAAGCGTTAATAGTAAACGAGACGTTAGATATCAAAGATCGTTACATTCTAGCCTGCCTTTACGGTTTGATGGATCAGATGCCGATGGGAAAAAAGGTGCCTGACGAAATTGTTCAGAAGTATTCAAAGTTAGCGGAGAGACGAATTAAATTTCAAAAAGAATGGAATCCGTCTCGCTTAGGAGTCCATTTTAACTACTTTATGCGCCTGAACTTGTTTACCGGAGCAAACTCCGAACAAAAGGTGTTTTTTCTGAAGAATGCGCTGTCCCAGGAATGTTTGCAGTGCAATGATTTTCTATTTTATATGTCACATACGGGAAACGAGGAAAGAAAAGAAGTTTTTAGAGTACGTGCTCTTAAAATTTTACAGCTTTTTTTAGATTGGCCTTTACAATGTGAGTTTTTAAAGGCTGCAGAACATTTGTTACCGTATTTCTCTAAAATTGATTTTTTTGTAATGCTAGATATTATCATATTCGAGCGAATTATGTTATGCCGGAAAGATTTTAACTACGTCGATCTCTTGAAAGAATTCTGGTCTCTCAGCCCACCAAATTTAAAAGAATCTATAAAGAATTATCCCATATATGAGCCGCTCATGTTTATAATAAACTTCCCTGTTGGTGAGATCTTTCCAAGTGAGCAAATTCTCCAAAGTTACGAAAGTGATAATTTGATATTTAGATGTTGTGGAGTGAAGTATATATTATGTAGAAGGAACGAACCATTGTCCCTTAAGGCATGCGTTCCACTACCCAAATATGGTCGCCCACGTTCATTTCTTGAATTCTTTTTATTTTAAAAATACTGAAGAGATGACCAGAGAAATCCGTAGCTGAGTGAATGATATGAATATGTGGAGTGAAGTATATGTTGTATAGAGGAGGAAAACCACATTGCACCTTAAGTCATGCGTTCCTAAAACCGAATATGGTCGTCCGTCCATTTCTTGCTACTTTTCTTTTTTCAATTCCTACTATTAGCTCACACTCTCTCTCTGTATATATTTATTCATTTATTTTTGTGGAATTTTCAATCATTAATTAAATACATTTTAAAGCACTCAATTGAGCAGAAATTTTATATACTTGAATATTTTGGATCACAATACAGTAATTTAATTTAATTATAATTAAAGAAAACTAGTTGATTAAAACAAATTATTTAAAGATTTACAAATACAGTCACGTTGGCATCCTTTTTGGCGACTTAAGTCAAAACTTGAAAAGTTATTTTTCTCACGTTTTAAAGCATTCTGTTGAACTGAAAATTTATATACACGATTGTTTTGGATGACAATATGTTACTTTAATGATAATTAATAAAAATTAATTATCACTTCGTGTTGTGATTCTGTCATATGTTTATACACATTTATATTATTTGTAACTATTTAATAAAAAGTGGCTAAAATAAAATGTTTCTGTGTTTGTCTAAATAGGAATTGACTTAAAAAATTTCTTTTATATCACTTGTTCTAAATATCTGAAGAGATAATTTGAGAAATTCGTAAATATACAAGGCTGAGTGAATGATATGAATATGAGTAGCTGTTATTCAGTTATTTATTCTGTTGTGAATCATATGGATCAAGTGGACTGAGGGAATGGAGCGTAGTTCTCACTTTTGGAGGTACCATCGTCTATCTCGAAAAAAATCATTTAACGGATTCGGTCTTGATCTTGGCTTCGATGTTACTAGATGTGCCGTTGTTTCTCTCTCAGATATGTTTCAGTCTCATATTTTGGTACTTGTCCGTTAGCCTAGCGCAAATGTCGCCAATTGTGAACCAAACTCGAGCCAACGAATGACAAAACAGTCAGTGGAATGAAAGTCGAAAGCGTTCAACTATATACAAATAGTAATGAATTGTAAACAAAACAGTTTCGATCAAACTCAATCTTGACGATTCGAACCTCGTACATATGCGAATGCTCTTTGTGTGGCATGTTGAGAAATATTGCACCGCTAACGTAATCAGTCACAAAAAGACAGCTTCCTCTCTCGATTCGGATCGCATGTTGCATTCTTTGCCAATATACCTTTCTCTTGAAAAAAAGAGACAGCATCTTCTGGCTAAATCCCAAATTTTTTCATCATTAATTAAAACAAAAATCAAGATGGAAGAAAGAAAGAAAAACGTGCTTTTTTTAAATGATTTTAGGGAATAGATTTAACGGCCCCAAATGAACATTCTCCTTACGGCTATAAAATATTTGGCAGAATTCTACATCACTTAGCGATTTTTCGCTTGCGCTCGGTTAACGGAAAAGTACCACTATTTTAAATTGATAATTTAGTTTATTAAAAATGTCTAAATTTATTGTTATGAATAAATACAAGAAAATACATTTATGGATCCCATATTATTTTAGAGTGCAACAAGCACCACACACACATTTTTAAATTCTGTTATTCAACAAAGTAAAAAATTTTTTTCTTTTAGAAAACGGCTACAGGGAATGCGCAATGTTGAAGTTAGAAAACAGATCATTATTACTTATACCCTTGATGTATAAATAATAATCTGTTTCCTTCTATATAAATTCTAACTAATTTAGATCGAATTTATTACGATGCGGCGAGTTTTAAAGAAATTATTTAATTTTAAAAATTGTGTACTAAAGAAATGATAAAACAAGTGGAGATGTTTTTGGAGATATGTGTATGTGCATTTATATAACCATCTTTTTAGAAAGGGTCTACAAGAAAGTAAGTTCCTGCCTTCCATGAACAGAATGGAAACCTTTTTTTGGAAGGGAAATTGGAACTTTTGAAGAATTCTTGTCAACACAATTTCACCTAACTGAAACACTAATCATATCATTTGATATCTCGAGGTGGAAAATTTCTGATTTTCCACATTGGTCTGTTCATTACATTCGGGCATTAGTAGAATACAATCAACTGTTGAACAATTTAGATCGGCGCTTCGCTCCTCAACTCTCTTCCGGGACACCTTAATGCTTCTAACGGCACTCGGCCCCTACATAACTGTAGGTCCCGCCTGTGACCCTTAAACGTAAATAGTACATAGCCTATGTTTTCAAATACTCGTACAAACAATAACTCGAAACAAATAAATGTGCTTGATTACAATTTACAAACCGACTGCCAAATTTTGACTGTATGAGTAATGATGGTGTATGGAGGTTAGCCTTGGTCTATACTTGGACGACGTTCATCGCATGTAGTCAATTGACATATCGTCCAAAACTCCCAGTTTTTCGGACAGGTTGTCAAACCCTCAACTGTAACCATAACAACCCAAAATGATGAAACCATTACAAAAATAGTATGCCCGCCGTTGAAGTTATTACAACCATTCATACCTGTTCCAAAGCCAACAATGCCTTACAAAAGTCCTACAGTTACCAAATCATCAACCACAACTCAGGCAAACTTCTTACCATTCACATCTTCTGCCACAGTTACATCGCCACCAGAATATCAACTCCCTATATTTCTGTAATAAATACTGCTCCCATCACTTCTAATAGTTTATCTATCTCTGCTGCATCTTCCTCATCCACAGCATGTCCTGTTCTTGAAACTTCCTCCGCTACATCCAATACCATACCTACTACATCCCAGGATGCAAAACAAACTTCAAAACCCCGTAGGAAAAAACGTCCTCCTAAAAACCCATCTAACACTAAAAAACCAAAAATAGAAATTAAGATTGCTCCTCATAAACCTGGAAAATATGATAGTACA
This sequence comes from Trichonephila clavipes, assembly GCA_019973935.1. Classification (NCBI taxonomy): domain Eukaryota; kingdom Metazoa; phylum Arthropoda; class Arachnida; order Araneae; family Nephilidae; genus Trichonephila; species Trichonephila clavipes. The sequence goes on along the minus strand of BMAU01000208.1, from coordinate 77,568 downwards.
CTGCTGGACAATTGCTAAGGACGGATCACAAATTGCTATGTAGCATAACATTAAGCGAGACATCAGGCCTAGTAGGATAAAATATAGTTTCCACACTGTTCAGACATTAGAATAAAGAATATTTATTGTTCTGGAAAGTACAAAAGCTGTGAAACATCTGAAAGAAAAAAAAATTTTCATTTGATCTGCATACGGAGAAATGGAACAATGCATCTAAAAGTCAGCAGGCACCTTAAAGAAAGGTATCAATATGGGATATGTCCACCGTGGAGTGTGATGCAACATTCCACACGTCGTACCATACTTTGCACAATATTATCCAGCAGCTGTTGAGGCAATTTATTCCATTCCTCTGTGAGTGCACGGATGAGGGTGTTCTTGTTTGTCGGAGGATAGTTTCGACCAGCAACTTGCCTCCCCAAAGCATCCCACACATTTTCAATGGGGTTTAGATCTGGAGAACGCGCTGGCCATACGCGACGTTGAATACCCTCGCTGTCTAGACAATCCTGAACAGCGAGTGTTCGATGACGTGTTGCGTTGTCGTCCATAAAAACAAATTTATCACCAACAGCACCACGGAAAAGACGAACATGAGGAAGTAGAACTTCATCAATGTATCGTTGTCCCGTCATAGTCCCATTCGCAACCACATATAGGCGCGTGCGGCCATTGATCATGATGCCGGCCCACACCATGATACTGCATGTCGGATATCGGTCCTTTTCCTGTATATTTTCTGGACAATAAGCAGTACCACTCTCGCGCCAGATCAGTTGACGTCTACAATCCGATGACAGACTGAACCTACTCTCATCTGAGAATAGTACGCATGCCCAGTCCTGTTCAGTCCAATTGTGATGCTCACGACACCATTGCAAACAGGCAGTACGGTGCTGTCTGGTCAATGGGACACACACAACAGGTCTGCGTGCGTATAGTCCTCCTCCCCTCAAACGTCTGGCAACATTTTTTGGGGAGATCTGCTTTCCTGAGGCAGCAAGAAACTGATTTGCCACCTGCTGAGCTGTGGTGTGCCTGTTCCTTTTTGCTGATAGGACGATATATCTGTCTTCTGCAGGCTTCGTACTTCTAACACGACCTCCCCCGTGCCGTCTACTACACATTCCAGTAGTTTTAAATGACTTCCACAGCCGTGAAACAACGCTGTGAGCGATGTCGAACTCCCTGGCAACATCTGTTATTTTTCGCCCTTCTTCGATCTTTCCAATAATTCGGCCACGCATAAAATCATCTATGTGATGTCGGGAAGACATGCCAAAAATTTTAAGTTCGTCTATTAAATCTTTCCTGTAAAACTTTGACTTGAAACAACTGTCCACACGCGTCAAAATCTTTAAAGCTCTTATGAACGCTATCACGTGATGAACAGACGTGGGAAAAAAATTTGCATACTCATACTTCTCTTCTTACTCATATCCCGCACTTATTCTAATTTTCCACATTTTGCTTCCTTTCATTTTGTGGTTGCTATGGATGATAGTGTTATCCGTCCTTAGCAATTGTCCAGCAGTTTATATGACGTGGAAGATGAGCCTGAGTCGAATCCAGATAATGTCAAAAAAGATGGTAAAATCTCTTACAAGGAAGAGTTGGTTGTAACGCCTAATAGCGCGTATAATCACTACGACTTCCAAAATCCGACCAGAAACTGGAAATAACTTTTTTCCTTCATACTTAGTAGAATTGGTAGGGAAAATTCCCACCAAAATCTATTTACTCTTATTTTTAACACTTTTTAAACATTAAAATTTTACATTTTTCATAATAAAATGCTTTTGTAAAACTATGTAAGAGTTTTTACCTAAAATATTTGAAAAGTGGTTTGGCAAGAATTGGCGCCGTAAAACCCTAAACTCACTCCCTCCCAGTTTTCCGGAGAATACAAACGGAAGTAACATTTAATCTTTGAAATTAATCGATTTACCATCTTATTAAGGCCGAGTCGAGAACGAGACGATGCATTCTTTGGGGCCGAAGCCCCGGGCCCATGCCTTAAGACGTCTCAACCTTGCGTGAGGGATTGTCAACATGGCACTGAAAGGCAATACGAAGGTTGTTTGTAGCAGACCTTGTGATTTGAAAACTGTGCGAAATGACCTGAGCTTTCCTAACAACCTCACCGTGCTGACGCGATGACTTTAATCTTCGACAGATGCAACGAGCTTCAGCCCCTCTATGCAGTGGCATTAGAGCTCGACTCATAAGTTTCATCCTTGAAAACGGGACCTTAATCATTAAACTGCCCCTCGTTTTGCAATCGAAGCTGCAATAAAAGAGAAACGTTATTTTTTGGCTGCTGCAACTGCATTAACTTAAGCAATCAGAATTGATAGATTGCTAACGTTTCGTTTCAACTCGAAAGCTATTAGCAGAGAAGGCACAAGAAGACCGAGAAGTCATTCAAACAAGGATTACTCAAAATGATCAGAAGTATAAGCCGGCCCCGCAGAAGCAATTACTCTGCACTTAACCTTTATTAAACAGTGTACACAAGTAAAAGTTTACATATCTTACAAGAGTTTCCAAACTTTAAATTACACTCGCATATACACTCATATCCATGAATTAAGGATAATTCAGAATCACACAGAAATTAAAGTCTAAAATAAAAATTTCACCTGTAGAAGAAGAAGAATATGCAAATTACAGGAACCACCAGACGGTGCGGATAGTACGTCACAATGACGAGAGTGTAAGAGAGGGGTATATAAGGAATGGTGACAAAGAAGTAAAATTGTTCACAAGCGCTTTAAAAGCCTTTCAGTGCAATAATCGCATAGTTATGGCACAAAGGAAGCATTTGGATGATTTTTTACGTGGTAGAATTATTGGACGACTGGAATGTGGACGTACCAAGGTGGAAGTATCCGAGGAACTTGGAATCGCCCAGAGTGTCATCTCCAGGCTTTGGCAACGATTCCAAGATGATGGTAATGTGAGTAGATGTTACAGCACAGGTCGGCCCCGACTTACAACGCCGAATGAGGACCGGTATATTTGGCAGTTACTGCCAAAAGAAACAGACGGAGCACAGCATCAGACCTGTCTCGTCAGCTCTCTTCAGCTACCGGTACGACAGTTTCAAGGCAGACCGTGTACAGACGCTTAGGGCACACTGGTCTATATGCTCGTAGGCCTGTCAGATGTGTTCCACTTACCGCAACTCACTGTCGCCTGCGATTAACCTGGAGTAGAGAGCATGCATTGTGGACACCACAACAGTGGTCTTGCGTGATGTTTTCCGACGAGTCCACATTTAGTTTCCAGTCTGATTCTCGCCGGACTTTAATATGGAGAGCGCCAGGTACCCGTTACCACCAAGAGAACACCATTGAACGACACCGTTACGGTGGTGCAGGATGGCTCGTTTGGGGAGGAATTCTTTTGGTTCCAGAACTGACCTGCATGTTCAGAGTGTAACGATGACAGGCCACATCTATCGGGATGTCATTCTGGAACAACATGTACGTTTGTTTCGGGGCGCCATGGGTGCTGAATTTCTGTTTATGGATGACAACGCCCGCCCTCATCGTGCAAACATTGTAGACGAATGCCTTCAATCGTAGGATATCACCCGTTTGGATTGGCCAGCATACTCACCGAACTTGAATCCAATAGACCATGTGTGGAATATGCTTGGCCGTTGAATTGCAGCCCGTCAACCCTTTTCCTTCTGTCTACCGGAACTTCGGAAGGCATTACTTGATGAGTGATGTAATATTCCCCAAGGTCAGATTGATAATTTGATTCTCAGCATGCCTAGGCGTTGTAAGGCCTGTTTTGCATCGTCCTGGAGACATACTCCGTATTAACCATCATACTAAACATGTTATACTGTTTTTTGTAAATAGGTTCTTTATTGAAATTTGCTCCAGGGAGTAAAAATCTCAATTTTTATTAATAATGTCAAACATATAGCATCTTTTTTGCTCTTTACCTTTTGTTTAATAAATAGACTTTACAAATAAGTCAAATTTGTTTTGCTTCTGTCTCTTTCTCTGCCTGAACTTCGTTATCCTTAATTTATTGACATGAGTGTATTAACAAAACTTATTAAGACCAGAAATATATATATATATGTATATGCAAAAAATGAACTAATAGAAAACAGTTATTACACTATTAAATGAATAAGTAGCAGGTTAATATATTTAAAAAAATACATTTAAACCTATTTGGAAGATAACATTTACTATAAATATCCCAATACACATGCATATTTGGGAAAATATCAAAAACAGAATATAATTTGTCTCAAAAACTAATACAGAGATTATACATTTATATGAATAAATCCTTTTTATATATTTCTCATCTTTTTTCTTTCTGTTTTATAAGCCAAATCACAGTTTCTGTTAGGAAAATGATTTATTTTTTGATTTTTTTAAAAAAATAATTTTACCTAAAAGCAATCCAATTCCATCTAAGGTATTTCATAAAAGTATTCTGGAAGCACTCCTAATGCATGATTTCAGTTTGGAATGAAAACAGAATTTTTTATTGATAGAGTGCGACCTCACAGTTTTTTTAACTGTTTCAAAGCGAGACTAAAGGAAATTCTTTATTTAGAGAACTTTCAGACAAGTTAAAATGTCTCCAACAGGAGCGGCAAAATTGCAAAGGATGGTTTTTAATTTAAAACGATGTAAACATAGAGTAAACGGACCACGGTTAGTTAGGTGTTCTGCAACATATATTACTTGAATGTGGATATTAATACCTTCGTAGGTTCACCCGTGAGCAAGTATTAGAATTTCACCTACAACTCAACTTAAGAATAATCACCGACGTTTATAAACTCCAAGCAATAAAATGTAAAGATGAATGGTTAGTTTACCAAAGGAATGGCTAGAGATTGTGTAAGTTTGCAAAAAACTAATGCAACAGCAGTGAGTTCTTAAGACGACTTCTGGTTCTATGCCTCTGCAAAATCAGGTCTATCTGCGATCCTTTAGAGTTGATAGTATATAGCAGTGGTCTTCTAACTGCGTTCCACGAGTCACATTTTTTTCAAACCAGTTTCTGTTAGGAAAACGATTTATTTTTCGATTTTTTTAAAAAACAAACTTACCTAAAAACAATCCAATTTCATCTAAGGTATTTCATAAAATATTATGGAAGCATTTCTAATACATGATTTCAATTGGGAATGAAAACAGAACAATTTTCAATGATAGAGTATAACCTCAAATTTTTTTAGCAGTTTCAAAGCGATACTAAAGGAAATTCTTTATTTAGAGAACATTCGGACAAGATAAAATGTCTCCAACAGGACCGGTGAGATTACAAAGGGTGGTTTTTTTAATTTAAATAATTTAAACATAAACTAAACGGACCACAGTTAGGTGTTCATAAAAATAAATTGAATATGGATATTAATACCTTCGTAGGTTCACCCGTGAGCGAGTATTAGAATTTCACCAACAACTCAATCTTCAATTTATTTTTAAGGAATTTTGATGATATAGGAGCAAAGGAGAGCACACACCTTTAATAAATTCCTAGCAAAATAACATGAAATATCATGAAAAAATTATTATTGCAAGCCTCAATTACTTTTTTTCTCTATGAAATATATTTTTAAATTTAAAAGTAAACTTCTCTAATGAGTAATCACCGACGTTTATGAACACCAAGCAATAAAATGTGAAGACGAATAGTCAGTTTACCAACGAAAGGCTAGAGATTGTGTAAGTTTGCAAAAAACTTTAAAGCAATATCAGTAAGGTCTTTAAGACCTCTTCTGGTTCTATGCTTCTAGGCAAAACTAGGTCTATCTGCGACCCTTTAGAGTTGATAGTATATAGCAGTGGTCTTCAAACTGTGTTCCACGGAGCCCTAGGGTTCCACGAGTCACAACAAAAAATCGAAAAGAAACTTATAAATGTGTGTACAAAATGAATTCACGTTCTCTAAAATGTTTGTATACCCACAAGAATTTGACGCTCATCTCTATCACTAAGTAACTGAAAATTTTATTCATATATGATAACTTCATTTTTTTTTGCAATACTTTTAAAACTTTTATTATAATGAAAGAGTATTATATATAAAACGTTATACACTCAGGAACATTGAAAATAGCGACCCAAGAAGGAAGCTAAGTACAATCGCGGAACTTTGCAAATAAGTACAGCGTAATGTGATATGCAAATGATCCAAGTTTTGTGCCAATACGCATGCTCATACACGCCGAGGTGGCGCTACAATCAGGAAGAGGGTGCTACATAATCCAGCGCCAATACGAAGATTCATAAACGTGACGATTACCCGCTGATTGTAGGAAGACTTTGGTAAGCGAAACATCCCAGGTAAACGTGCTAGAAGACATTTCTCACAGTTAAGCGAGTTTGACAGAGGCCTAATCATCGGGATGAAAACTGCAGGCTGGTCGACGCGCCGTGTTGCTGGCCAGGTGGATCGTTCGGAGTGTGCCGTTAGAAATTGTTGGGAGCAGTGGACGCGAGAAGGTACCCACGTGCGGAAAACCGGGTCTGGAGCGACCAGGAAGACCACGAGGAGAGAGGATCGTGCGGCAAGCACTTGTGGACCCCACAGTGACTCGTTCAACGATACGAGCAGATGTAGGCGTAGCAATTGTTCCACAAACAATTTCCAGACACCTTGCAGAAGCAAATCTTAAATCTAAGCGCCCTTTCCGTGCACTCCCTTTAACATCGGCAACTGCGTCCACAGTGGTGCCAAGCCAGATCAATGTGGAATGTCACATATTGGAAAAAGGTTGTGTTTAGTGATGAATCCCGGTTTGTTTTGGGGACAGATGATAACGGTGTACGGGTGTGGAGGCGCCCTGGTGAGAGGTACAATTAACCCCCCCCACACTGCCCGCACAGCTGATGTAATGGTCTGGGGAGCCATAGCCTATGATAGACGGTCCACTTAAATTGTGATGCGTGGAACCTTAACGGGCCAACGTTACGTTGATGATATTCTTCGACCCCATGTAGAACCTTTCCTAAATGGTCTCCCAGGGGCAATTTTCCAGCAAGATAATGCTCGTCCGCATACAGCAAGCGTTGCTCAAGACCTCCTACGTCTTTTCCGAACTCTTCCATGGCCGGCCCGCTCCCCCGATTCGTCCCCTGTAGGGCACGTGTGGGATCAGCTAAAACGGCAGATGCCTTCGTGTCACTCTGTACATGATTTATAGTTGGCTGTTCAAGATTTGTGGGCCCATCTGCCTTAGGACAACATAAGGTGTCTAATCAACTCAATGCCGGACCGTGTGGCGGCATGTATTGCAGCTGGAGGTGGTCCAACGCGCTATTGAAGTTGCCCAGTATTTGTGTCGTTTCACACCCTGTATTCGTTTAATTGTCTTGTTTTTTAGATCAAGTGAATCTCTCATCTGTGTCATTATGTGTATTAAATTTCATTTCAATCCGATGCTTTCTTCTTGGGTCGCTATTTTCAATGTTCCTGGGTGTATATATAAATATTACTTACTACATTGCGAATATTTTACTGTTTACTATCCTGAGTTCCACGAGATAATTTTATACTCCTCAGACAATGTCTTGCAAAACTAAACAGATTTCTAAGGGAAAATACACCTTTTTATATTTGTAGGAAAGTAACTACAACATATCAACAGATTCGATGTCAAAAATCTATATTCAGGCAGGAAGAGATCCTTAAATTTATGTTATAAATTCTCTCCCATATAAAATTCACAGTATTTCTCTCACAGTAGTAAACATTGTAATGCCATTCAGAAAAATGTGTATAAGTGAAAAATATTTCTCAACTTGAGTAGTTACAAAAACAAAATATAGTAAATAATGAAACTCAGAATATGTAATGCGCGATTGCAGTTATTCTCTACAGACCTAAACTTCTACAGTTTGCGTGAAAAAGTGCAACCATATATCCCAGTTACTAAACATAACGCGTGGGTAGGTGACACTTAGATCACTGATAAATATAATTTATAAGTAAATTATATTAAAAGTAGATTAAAAATTTTTAATAATAAGTGCATTTTTTTAATTGCCTTTATATTGATCTATTGTTGATCTTTAAATATTGTTTTAAAGTATATTTTTCTAAGTTTGTGTGTGGAATAGGGGGGGGTTCCACGAAAATACTTTCTAGATCTAGGGGTTTCATGAGCTGAAAAAGTTTGAAGACCACTGGTATGTAGCATAAGCTTCAAATGCGCACTCAAATGGTTACACATAAATATGCCCAAATCACAATCTGTAAAACTTACCCCTGGAGTCGGAAAGCTTTTGAAGTTAATAGCCAAGTAGTAAATGAAACAAGAGAATTGAGGTGTCAAAGAGCGACACAATTGTGCACTGGAAGGGAAGAGGAATCTCCTTTCGCAATCACGACGAAGTTCAATGAATAGTTTCTATATTTAAATAAATATGTACACACAACGCAATTTGTTCCATTCATTCCAAAACTAAGGACTCTCCAAGGTAGTTTGGTTTCAGTGACAGAACAACCCTTGTAAGGGTACCATAATGTTGGCAATTAAATTTTCAAGCATCATGTGGAAAAATGTTCCAACCAATAACACCGTTAAAAACTCATAATGAAATTTCATGCTTACATTAATAATTAAAAGTGAATTTGAATGTTCCTTTTAACGCTGTTTTTATTAACCCTTAAGCACATCACAAAATACGGAATGTATTTTTGTTTCGTTTTTCGTTGATTTATGTGTATGTGTTACTCACAATCGAAACCGCTTCCTAATTCTTTAATGCTATTAAACAAACTTTGTTGGAAATTACTTGGAGGAGTGTCTTCCCACGGCGGCATTTCTCCAATAACTTAGATTTTTACTGCTTTAAAGTTAACTTTTAATACATTCGCTGATTCTAATTTAAGTAAATATATAAATCTTAAAAGCCACTCAAATGTTTCATTGCAGACCCAAATATGGTAAAAGTTTTCCCACAGATGATTAAAAAGGAGAAACTAAGGTAAACGGATAAAATCTTGGTCATGTGTTTGGCTTTTCAAAGATGCAGTTGATTATGATTTCACTTGTTCAAATAGCGCATTTCGTCAGCAAATTTTTGATCAAAGAAAATATTCTACTGGTGATCTGACTATACCAGATCTCCAGACCTAATACTTAAAGAGCTCAACCACGATGCTCTCAAAAAAGTAGTTCAAATTCACCTTTTACCATCTAGTGTCACAAGAATTTAAAAGCAGCTTTACTGTGTGTGAAAGAGAGGATTTGTGACTGCCTCATGGACTCATAAACAGTCTCAGCTTCAGCTTAACCTTGTGAAAGCTCTTGAAAAACAGGAGATGGATGTATACACCCTATTAATCCATATTTGTTTCATCTTGTAGCCTTTCCCTAAGATTTTCCTGTAATGATGAAACGTACACACAATTATGTGCATGTACCAAAACTGATGTAAAGAATTTTTTTTGTGCTACATATTAAAACTTATGTATGTATTTAATATCATTAGGACCATCAAGTACATTTGGAGCCAAACCAAAGGGAAAAATCTCTTCAATTTAACCATTAATGTTTTGATAACCGCAAATACTGCAGTATCTGGAATTAGAAAATGTTACTTGAGATCTTTCTTTATATACTAAAACCCATATGCTCTAATGATTTTCTGCATTTCTCTCAACACGTTACTACATTCTCAAACAAGGTTTTAGGATTTTCATATAGTAGGGGGACCGCGGGAAAATTATGTCGTTTTTTTACAGTAAATTCGAATAAATAAATTTCTTCCAAGTTTTTTTTTTAGTCAATGATGTAATCACCTTCGTTGGCAACAACCTTTTGCCATCTAGTGTGCAAATTTTCAATACCGGATCGATAAAAATCAATTGGTTTTTCAGTAAAATATCTGGAAATGGCATTTTTCATATCATCCAAATTTTGAAATTTTTTGTTTGTTAAGAAGTGTTGTATTGAACGGTATAAATGGAAATCCGTTGGCGCAATCTCAGGCGAGTATGGTGGGTGAGGCAATACCTCCCAATCCATTAATTTTTTCTTGCGCAGTGCGGTCTTGCATTATCGGGTTGCAAAATAACGCTTTTTCTATTGATAATCGCTGGATACTATTCAATTAATGATTGATTTGGTCGATCTAATTGTTCACAATAAAGGTCTGCATTAATCGTTTCTCCAGGTTTAAGCACTTCAAAATGGACACACACACACACGATTCCTCAAATACCCCACAAACACACAAAATCGCCTTTTTTGGATGTAAACCTGTCTTAGCAGTCCTTCGTGGCGATTCATTCGAAGAGAGCCACTGTCTTTTGCGTTTTGGATTATCATATAGAACCCATTTTTCATCTGCAGTGATCAAAAAACGGTTCTGTATTGTACCGTTGAAGCAATAAGTTGCATGTCGTAGCTCGGTTAGCTCTCGTTTTCTTCTGACAGATTGTGCGAAACCCAAACACCTGTTCTGTTTGCTTTACCAATCTGTAGTAAATGTAATTGGTTAATCGGCCAAAGTTGGTTGATTAAGAGCATTTGATAGTTCCTCGATTGTTTGACATGGATTTGCTTCCACTTGCACTCTTAATACGTCATTGTCTAAAGTTGTTGGTCTCCCTGATCGATGTGAGTCGGAAAGATCGAAATTACCAGATCTGAACTTAGAAAACCACCTTTGGCATTTACGAACATCTAAGGCATTTGGGTAAACATCACAAATGTTTTTGGTAGCAACTGTTGCAGTACTACCCTTGTGAAACTCCAAAAGCATGCAATGGCGGATATGAATCTCTTCTGCTATTTGGCTAGCCATTTCATTCAAAATGGGGGAAGAAAATTTAAGGTTTAGGTTTTCACAACCACTAAACAAATCACTTTAACTTTAAAATGTCTCTGGCATAATTTTCAATTACGCAATGAACTCATAAACGGTAAAACAGCATTGAAATGTGCAAAAACAACATTACTTTTCGGTCCCCCTAATGTTTTGAGAAGTTGGGAAATATAGATGACTAGAGGACAAAGCTTAATTTTGCAATCTATAAAGCCTTAAAGGCATACATATCTCAAACAGTTTTCTTACAGTAATCTTCAGGCATCATCAGCGAAGAGGAATTTACAAACTTATAAGCAAAATATTGTTTCACATCATCGACACTGGAATGGAAAAAAAAAACCCTGTTAAATATTTTTTTTTTTTTTTGTAATTTTTTGTTGGAAGTTCCAAAACCCTTTTGTTATAATTGCAAAAAAAAAAAAAAAAAGAAAGATGCAGTGTTTTTTCAAAAAAATTGAATACATTGTTGGCTTATTTTTCTTTGAATTTATGAAATCTTGGCTAATTTCACCGACCTATGATGGCTCTCAAAAAATACACCATTAGATGAAATTCTTTTTGTTGGTTATTCACGTGTTCTGTGTTAATAGCTAGAGTTCTGGAAAGGATGCTCTTGCTGCTGTAATCGTCTTATGACAAGAAAATAGGTACTCACTGTCTCTAGATGTGGTTTTTTCTGCGACGTTTGTTGTCGTGGAAAAAATAATTCATGCACTGAATTGTATGGCTAACGCTGAAACAGACGCATTATATATCATTTGATTTACTTTTCCAGATTTCTTTCTTAGTCCTAGAACCATCCTCACAGTTGGAAAAAAAATCAAAAATCTCTTTTTTTCATTATTACTATACTATGAATGTGGTACTTTTTTTGTATCTCACACAATTGATATTAATTTTTAAAAATCCGCAATAAAGTGTTGTTTTTGTCCTTATTTCCATGGGCCGTGAATTTTGCATCATAACGGGCTTCATTTCGCTTGCTCAATGTTCAAACTTACTAAGGTTTTTTTTTTGTTGTTGATTCTGCAAAAAGAGTTTTGGCAAATGTTACAGAATTATGTTTGCCACAGCAAGTTCTTGCCTTATCAATTACGCTTGTTTTTTTCATTTTTAAGCACACACAGTAAGAATTTATTGCAACTACAAAATAATCGTTTGTTAAACAAAATGTTTCTCTCAGTATAGATAAACAAAAACGAATTATCCACATTTATTTAAGAAAGTGTCATGAAGAAAAAGATGTTTTCAAATCTTGTATCGAACTACTACTTGTACTACTACGAATAGACTTTTAAAATCAAACAATTTCCATTAATACAATACAATTAATTAACTTATACCCTTAAATAATTTTAGACAGTAAAATATTTTCTTCAACTTGCTTGTATCTGTTTGCTTCGAAGAGAATCATCTTTCGGGAAACCAACCATTCGAACTGTTATTTGTAGTGCTCAACCGGAATATATATATATATATATATCAGTTTGAAAATATTCAGTTTGAAAAAACCACACCTTTATTTTTGCTTTTTTAACTACAGTTTATGATATACTAAATTAGAATCGAAAGAAAATTAAACTGGAAGTAAACATCTTGGCCTACACATTCTTCTGTCTTTATCATTGCATTCTGCTGTGTATGCCAGGTTTATATATTCTTAAGATATAAACCCTTCAAAATCGCATTTTAAGTTCGGAAAGAACCAGAAGTTGTAAGGCAGATAAGTCGAGAAAGAGTCCAATTCTACTTTTTTACTTAGAAAGTCTTAAGTAAGTACGATGAATGAATCGCAGATTTGTTATGATACATCCGTGAATTTTTACAGACTAGAAATTTTGTCTTTTGCACCGAAGTGCACCACGAAGTGAGTCGACGGAGAACCTATTGAAAGTAAAGCAAAAAAAATATACACTGGTGTGCAAAAATTAAGGACGAGACGGTTTTTTCAATATAACTTTGTACAAAAGCTTTCCAAATCAACACATTTAATACCGTAAGATCCCCAATACGTAAGGACATGTGTAATGTAAGCAACACTTACTAAAAGAGAAATCAGAGGGATAAAAAGAAGCTTGATTGAAAAAGTAGCATGGAGCGCAATGCGACTGAAGGCCGAAACATGCCTGTGATGGGTGTCCAGCAAGAAACATCCGGTCTTTAGTAGGGGATATGATCTCCCCTGACTGCTAGGCAGGTTTCACAGCGTCTGCCCATGCTGAGAATGAGGGTGTCAATGAGTTGTTGAGGCATTGCTGCCCATTTGTCTTGCAGCGCTAATCGAAGCTCCCGAATCGTTACTGGTGGTAAGGTACGAGCTGCCAAGCGTCTGCCTAGAAAATCCCATACATGCTCGATGGGATTGAGATCCGGAGATCGTGTCGGCCAATCCATACGTTCAATATCCTCACTCTCTAAGAGCTGTTCGGCAGCTACTGTGCGATGACATGGTGCATTGTCGTCCATGATAAGGAACTGCAGACCCATAGCGCCTCTAAAAAGACGCACATATGGAAGAAGAATCTCGTTACAATAACGGGTCCCGTTGACTGAACCTGCGTCGAAAATGTGAAGGTCTGTACGACTACCAAGCATGATGCCTCCCCAAACGAGAACACCGCGACCTCCATACCTGTCCCTTTCAATGATGTTCGAGGGATGATTGCGGCTTCCCCGCTCTCTCCAGATGAGTATGCGATGAGAATCGCTACTCAAACTGAATCTGCTCTCATCTGTAAAGAGTACTCGTCCCCATTTATTGTCTCTCCAATTCCGGTGTTCCCGGCACCACAGAGAACGCCTTCTCCGATACGCTGGTGTTAAAGGTACACACCGTACAGGGCGTCGTGCAAACAGACCACCACCGTGCAGTCTTCCGGCCACGGTAAAACGCGATATCGGTCGTCCAGTCGCCTGTGTCGTGTGTCTAGCGATTTCTCCCGCTGTCTGCCGCCTGTTTCTTCTGGCCTGTAAGACAATGTACCGGTTATCTGCGGGTGTGGTTCCTCGTGGACGACCACTACTGAACCCCCGGATAGCTGTTCCTGTAGTTTGAAATTGTCTCCAAAGTCGTGAAACGATGCTGTGAGCAATTCCGAACTCTGCAGCCACACTTGTCACACTGCGGCCTTCCTCCAACTTCCCAATGATTCGACCTCGGGTAAAAGCATCCAGATGTCGTCTAACAGATTGATTATTCGCCATTTCTCGCTGAGGCAGCAACTCGGTGTGATTTTAACTGCTATACGGCGTGCAATCTCTTTGCCAGAAATACCGATCTTACACCGACAACATGCTTTATACTACTCAGACTCTCCCCCATTACGTCTACCTGCATATCTGCGCATGTGCTACCGTACATCACCTTACTTAATCTCCGGATTGGTCTTTCTGTCCGCTCTACCTCTTCGTTCAGCTGATATGCTAATTTTTCGACTTCGTCCTTAATTTTTGCACACCAGTGTATATTAAGTGTCTGAAATCAGTATTTGGTGTAGCCACCACGCGCTGCAATAAGTGTTACTGTACGACGTGGCATGGAGTCAAACAAATTCTGAATGTCTGCTTGTAATAGAGCATTCCATGTTGATTGTATGCGCAGCAAAAGTTCGTCTTTTGAAGTTTCAGGACGTGGATCACGAGCGAAACACCAACCAACCAAAGCCCGCACGTGCCCAATAGACGACATATCTGGCGAGAAATCAGGCCAAGGAAGAAGTTGCATGCGTTGTAGGTTGAATAGAAGTCTCGAATAGTTTTTGCAACATTAGGGCATGCATTGTCCTGTTGAAAGATAGCTCCAGGGATGTCTTGAAGGAAGGGAACGACTTGGGACTGTAGCACCTCACGGACGTATCTGTTGCTATTGAGATTACCCTCAATTTGTAGCTAATTGGATCATCCATGATACGAAATCGTACCCCAAACCATAACTCCGTGTGTTAGGCGACTATGTCGTTCGATAACACACTCTGGAAGGCAGCGTTCACCGGCATAGCGTCTAACATGAATGCGGCCATCATGGTCTCACAAATTGAAGCGTGATTCATCTGAAAAAACAACTTGGTGCCAATCAGATTGCCAGGATCTGTGCTCATGAGCCCATTGCATACGCATCTGTCGGTGGTTTGCCGTGAGGGGGATCCTGTATAAAGGCACCCTTGAACTCAAACCACGGTGCAGCAGACGTCGACGAATTGAAGAAGCTGATATTAGTACACCTGTAGCAGCGGACCAACGGGCTGCCAACTGCCTAGAGTAAGCTGTACAATCATTCACCTCAGTGCGGAGCTGGTATCGATCCTCGGTCACCCACTGTCATTTTTTTTACATGTTCGGTGCTCGTCGGTGCACTGCTCCCAAACTTGCATCATTGTGAAACTGTTCCACTGCACACGATCTCCTAATGCGCGATAAAAAAATCCTTCTCGAAGGCCGATACTCCTCTCCCGTTCAAACTCCGTAAGTTGTTGGAATTTCTCCTTATTTCGTTGTGGAGGCATATTTTGGTCTTACTAAACGTTCGTCTTTAACAAATAATCATTAATTATTTTCAAAGTCCCGCTACACCTTTCTTTTTATACTCTTTCAGCATCAGTTCAGAAAGCGCTGCAAACACCACACATGCGTGGTTACCCTGAAACGTTAGTATTTTACATAACATCCTATAATTGGTATTTGCTGCAAAGTTCATTTAGTTCTGGGGATTCCTTCATGGTGTTGCATTTTTTACAAACAGCGGTGTATAAGCTGAAATAATTATACCAAAGATAGAATTTTAAGACAAGCGCCAGTGGGGGTCTCCCTACTTCTACATTATCCTCACGACCTAAAGATGTGGGAGTGAATGAAGATCCAGGCGTTGCCATAATCTTAATATCTCTTTATTAGTATCTAAAGTTAAACAATATATAATAATAATCTTAGTATTCAAACCAAGTGAATCTGGGGTGAGGAGACACACAATACGTATTACCAAATAATCGCGTTACTGACCACTATGTCTCACTTTATTGACTAATCCTAATCTTAATAAATACACAGTTACTAATAGTTTAATTAAATGGTCTTACCACTTTGACTGAGGTAAGCAGCAGTTCTCTTGAATCCTAATTGACGTGGCGGTTATCCTTGTGGAACGGTATCCACCTTTAACTTGAACACACTTGCACGGATAGATTAAATCTTGTATGTGGGACCACCTCTCACTTTAGCTTAAACACTTTTAAACATAGACCTCGTATACTCACTTCCTATAGCCACACTGCGTACGCTTAACTTCTACTATTTATAAGATCCCTAATTTGAATATTTCACGTTTCACTTCTCGAGTTGGTTGGAAAGAATTGCCATTCGGGCTCCAAAGAAACCCAAAAGGAGTTTTAATAGAAATCGCGATGAGCCCGTCACAATCCCCTCCAAGAAAAAAAAATTATTTATTTGAGGGTCTTAATGGCTTTTAAGAAAGTACGTGAACAAATTTTATCTTACAATGTTCGTCTCAAACTTTAACTTTCAATATTCATCTTAAACTTTAACTTTCAATATTCGTCTCTTTAACTTTCAATATTCATCTTAAACTTTAACTTTCAATATTCGTCTTAAACTTTAACTTTCAATATTCGTCTTAAATTTTAACTTTCAATATTCACACTAATTTTACTCAAATAACTACACCAAAAAATTATCATTTATATCTTTTACATATTTATGAAGGGGTGCCCCATTCGGGCAACGGACCAGGGGGGAAAAAGGCATGCAGCTTCTGGCCATAAAAAACCAGGGCCATACACAAACCGATCTTAAATTACTAAATATACTTAAAAAAATACAATTTTCAATCAGGTACGAAACCTTACAATCTTCTAGATTCCTACAATATACTTCTTTCTACCAACAAAAAAAGAAACTGCCTCTACATCAGAGTCAGCCACCCTGATAGGAAAAATCTTTAAATATTTTGTAACAACAATTTTTCACACCGTACAATTACCTTTCACATATTTTACAATTCATATACATTTTTATTTTAAATCACTATTTTTCATATATATACACCTCATCTGGTTTTTTTAAAAACAAAATTCTCCTCTAATCGCGCAGCGCTGTATTGTTATGGTTAATAATCTGTCTACGCCGCGTTCCCAAAACCAGATGTACATTAATATCAATCAATACAGAAATATATATGTATAGTATACAATTACAAACATTTTTACAATAAACACTTAAAACACACAAACCAAGGAATTTTCGCATCTAAGTGAAATCATACACAGCAGTAAACAAATGTACATATACAATTGTTTTCTGCAGAAATTTTGAAAAAAATTTACAAATACAAAAGTTTATTTTTCAATCCTCCCGAAAAATGCACCCCATTATAGTATCAACTTTTGTATAACTCTTGTAAAAAAACAAATGACTTGCATCTTGTAATAATTCTCCTGATTGCCTGTCAGTAAAAATATATAATGAAACATTAAAACCCGCTTAGTGTATCCAGTAGTTGACGTTTCCTACTAGGACCTCCAAACCCTGTGATCGCCTACTATTCGATCCTCCACTCCATTCCTTGCGTTGTTGCTACTGGGTTCTTCTGCTTCTGGCACTCAGACTGCATGATCTTCCTTGCTCCATGGAGTAGGGGCTGTACTGTTGCTCTCTTCTTCCTTTGGACCCACTGGTCCCCTTTGGTGTGTCTTCTTCTCTCTGGATAGTCAGGATTCCACTCTTTCCCCTCTTCTTGGCCTTAAATTGTACCTGCTGGTATCTGGCATCGCTGTTTCCTCTCTCCTGACTTTTTTTTCTAAAAGTAGATGGACTGTTAATGGTTGCAATTAATTTTCTCTAACCTCCCTGATGTACTACTATTTTTTCGCGTTTCCTCTCTGTCCTCCAGATCCAGAGTTTAATGACCTGTTATACCCCAGAATTCCCTTTCTATTCTTCTTGGCTCTTCTATTCAGTTCTGTCCACGATCTATGGGAAGACATGACAAGTGGTCTGCGTTTACCGGTAATACTTGTATGTCCCTCACTCTGATTCTTCTTAAGACCTGTCTCTTTTCCTTTTGTTCTCGTTTTTCACCTGACCCATTATTTCTACTATATTGTGACCCATTTGATCTAGGCTGCACTCCTTCAAAACTATTTGATTTATACCTTGAACCATTGCTATCTGAACTACCAAATCCTATCTCATTCTCGTCACTTTTCCTTTGATGATATAATCTCACCTGATCTATATTGACTGTAAATCGTTTTCCTGTCTTCCAAACCACTAAATTGTTGTTTTACCTCTAAAACAATAAAAGGACCTTCAAATTTTGGCTTAAACTTTGCCAGCACCCTTTTTGCTGCTGAACTTTAGGGATGTATCTGTACCAGGGCCCAATCATTAACCTGAATCCGAACATCTCGCCTCCGTTTATTGTAATATTTCGCCCACTTTTCATGTTTAGCCTTAGTATTTCGTCTAGCTTTATCAAACAATTTCTCAATATTCCCTACTACAAACTCTGTTCCGTCCGATATAATCACAATTTTTGAATTGGGGTAGTTACTTTTTTTCCTAAAAACAATTCTGCAGGGGTTTTTATCGTCGTTTCATTCACTGCCGTTCTAATTGCATACGCAAACTCACTGAGAACTGGTCCCATGTTCCATGGTGATCGCTAACATAATTGGCATTCATTTGCACAGGAACGCGATTAGCGCATTCAGTTCTATTCGCCTGAGGTCTGTATATAACTGTCTTTACATGCCGTATGCCTAATCTGTTACTCAAATGTTCAAAAATATTGGATATAAATTGGGGACCGTTATCACTAATCATTTTTATTGGAGCTCTATAACGCGATATATAATTATCAAATTAACTATCAGCGATTACTTTTGCCGAGGCATTTTTAAGGGGTATATGTTTTGCCCACTTACTGAAGTGGTCCGTAATTCCTAAAACATACCGATTACGTCTCACTCGCGACGCAAGGTACGGACCTAACAAATCTAAAGTAACTATTCGTTTGGATAATTTGTTACTATCAGAAGTAAGCAACCAGCTGGTATAATTGTTTATCTGACATTTATGGCATGTGGAGACATATTGTTCAATGTATTTTTTTTTCATATAAGAGAAGTAACAAATATCTCTAATTTTATTGTATGTCTTATAGCGTCCTAAATGACCTGCTATGGGCATGTCGTAAAATTCCCACATCATTTCACTTCTCAATGACTGTGGAATGTATACTCTCATTTCACCTAACATATTAGCGTATTTTGCATAAAACAACAAGCCCTTATTTAACCGAAAGTCTCAAGACCAATTCTCACAGATTGTTGCATCAACCGAGCTATCCTCTGGGTTTTCCAGATAGCGATATATATGACCTAATTCTGGGTCCTTTCTCTGCTCCTCCATCAATTGCTCCCGTGACGAAAGTACTAAATCCCTGATTATTGCAGAATTAACTTGTTCTCCTACTGTATTTTCCACCGGGATCCTCGATAAAACATCTGCCACCGCATTTAGAGTTCCAGAAGGGTGTTCCTATACTACACTGCTCAAAACAATTAGGGGAGCACATGATTTTAACAAAAGTAAGCAAAGATGTATACCAATAAGTAACATAAAATGAATCATCCGTAATGTAAAGACTACCAGGAAACGGAAAAAGAAAACTTTATATGCAAATCAAAGTTCATGACGTCAAAAACGAGAAAAAGGAGATAAGGGCAGAAATCGGGATGTTGCAAAAACGTCTGTTTTATTGCCGTAACTGTGAAATTCGATTGCGCAGTATTTTTTTTGAGGCAAGGTTACTTGAGAATGTCTGAACAACGTGATTTACCGGAATCCATGGCATGGCGTGTTATAGGCAGACTGGAATCCGGGCAAACACAACGTAGTGTCACGGACACTGTTGGAGTCGCCAGAAGTGTTGTTGCAAGGATGTGGAATCGATTCAAAGAAACAGGAAATGTTAGACGTCGACCAGGGGCAGGTCGGCCACGTGCCACTACATCAAGTTATGACCGGTATATACAGTTAACAGCCCGTCGAAACAGAACAGAGAATGCTACGCAGCTGCAAAGACAGTTGCTCTTGGCAACAGGACGAAGGGTGTCGAGCCAAACAGCACGTAATCGGCTTCATGAGGGAGGGCTCTATGCACGTAGGCCAATGGTCTGCATTCCGTTGACCCCACACCACCGTGCGGCCCGAAGAAGATGGGCTGCTGAACATCGAGATTGGGAGCAACATGATTGGAGCCAAGTGCTGTTTACAGACGAGTCCCAATTCAGTCTAGAGAGTGACACCCGACGTGTTCTTGTATGGAGGGACAGGGGCACTCGAAATAACCCCGCATTCGTTCGTGAAAGGTCACAATAAAGAAGAGCTGGTTGGATGGTATGGGGTGGAATCAGCATAGGCGGACGTACGGACCTGCATATCATTCGGAATGGCACTTTGACGGGCCGAAGGTATGCAGACGAGATACTTCGACCTTATGTCATCCCTTACGCTGTAGCCATTGGAGATTCCTTTGTTTTCCAGGATGATAATGCCCGACCGCATAGAGCTCGTCTGGTGGAGAACATGCTTGAAGCTGAAACAATACAGCGTATGTAATGGCCAGCGTGCTCTCCTGACCTGAATCCAATCGAGCATGTTTGGGACATGCTCGGACGACGCATTGCTGCGTGACCAAGGCCGCCTGCTACTGTCCGAGACTTGAGATTGAGAGGAGTGGAACAGTTGCACTAATCATTGATCCATGGAAACAGGTGTGCAGCAGTCTGGAAGACCAGTATTCCCGTTTACATGTAACCAAAGTCGGATCGATAATCATATCGCATCCATGGCAAACAGGTGTGCAGCAGTCTTAGCTGTTCGAGGAGACCACACGCCCTATTAAAACTCATGCATCATGTCTGAACAGTACCTTTTTTTTATCGTTTACATGTAACCAAATTGTTGCCCTAAATCATCTTTTCATGTTTTTTCCATATTTTCAAAGAATTAAAGCTTAATTCCAATTTTTTTTACACCTTTTTTCTGTATTGCGCATTGATACGCGTGTACTATGCATTGTATGCCAATACGTGGCTGTCTCACACGGTTTTCTTCACTTTTTT
Organism: Trichonephila clavipes; assembly: GCA_019973935.1. Lineage (NCBI taxonomy): Eukaryota > Metazoa > Arthropoda > Arachnida > Araneae > Nephilidae > Trichonephila > Trichonephila clavipes. The sequence goes on along the minus strand of BMAU01000208.1, from coordinate 56,597 downwards.
GCTTGCTCCCCTAATTGTTTTGAGCAGTGTATGTTAAATTCCGCAAACTTCAGAACCCACCTTATCATCCTACTATACAAATTTGTACCATTTGTCAAACGCGTCAATGCAGCATGATCCGTTATTGCTTTTACTGTGTGTGACAGTGAACATAAATACGTCCTGAATTTATTTATAGCCCACACTACCAAGCGTGCGAGAGGCGTACACTACTGGCCTCCTTTTCTTGGTTGAGAACTGCGCTTATGCCAATTGAACTCGCATCCGTAAATAACTCAAATGGGTTTTTGAAATCGGGCAATTTTAAAACTGGCGCTTCCGTAATCGCCGTTTTAAACGTGTCAAATGACTTCTGCGCCTCTACTGACCAACAATTTTTTTAATAAATTTCTTCTTCAAATTATAAAGGGGCTCACATAGATCGGCATAAATTTTAATAAATTTCGTGTACTACTCGGATGCACCTAAAAATTTGGGGACTTCTTTAGAATTTTTAGGGGGCTTCATCTCAACTATAGCTTTAACCTTTGTCTCGTCCGTTGTAATCCCATCCTTACTAATCACCAATCCTAAATATTTCAATTTGTCATAACCAAATTTACACTTATTCTTATTCAAAGTTAATCCTGCTTCTTGTAACAATCTAAAAACATTTCTTAAATGTTTAACGTTGTGAGAAAACGATAGCGACGTAATTATTACGTCATCCATATATACATTCACAAACCGCCCTATCACCGGTTTTAAAATGATATCGATAGCTTTCTGAAAATTAGGAGCCACCTCAGACAGCGCAAACGGCAATACGCTTGAATGCGTACGTACCGTTCTTCGTGACGAAAACCGTCTTAAGTACATCTCACTTGAAAGTAACCTGACCTAAGGTCGAGGGACGACATGATGGCAGTATGGGGGATGGTCGTTATCAAATCATCTATTAATGGTAAGGGATATTTGGGATACTTCGTAATGACATTCAGCTTTCTATAATCCACGGCAAATCGATACGGTAATGACTTCACACAGCTCTGGGATAAACTATTTATTTCTCAGTAAGAAAATCATCAAAAAAATTATTCTGTCACAATTAATCAGAAAAAGGGTCCACAGATTTCGAGTCTCTTTGGCTACAATGCCTTATATCTCTCGCATAAAATAATGTCATAAATTGACACTCTAGAGAAAAGTCCTATACATAAGATATGTAAAAAGAGGGTTCACTCTCGGTAATCCCACACCGAGTCTGGGTGAGTTCGCTGGCTCCAAATCCGCTGTGCAGTTGCTCCTTCGCAATTTCCACCGATCCAAAATCCTCCTTACTTTGCGGACTCAAGTATCACAAGTCTTTAGGTAACAAACTCCCTCACGTAAAGTTTCTCCGGTTCATAATCCGCCTTAATTCGCGGATCCAGTATCGCTTTCTTTATCATTGATGGAGCCTCAGACCATCCCCGGAACTCCACAGTTTGGAATCCGCCGTACTTCACGGACTCACTGAAGGGGCTTTTCTCTCTCGCTGAAGGGGCTTTCAAACGGCTCCCTCAAATCTAGTCTCCTTCGTGCTCTCTCGCTCTCCTAATATACCTCTCGTCTCTCGTCTCCTAATTCCTTCTTTGATCTCTTGTTCTTAGGCCGCCCCTGTCAGTCTCGGCTCATTTGATCTCTTGCTCGTTGGGCGCCGATGACTCGGTGTACATTGTAAGTTTTCAGACGCGCTGTCGTCACCGAAAAGTGAGAAAACGAAAACACTATGTTACGGCGTCTCTTTTCGAAGGTTGGGACAGCCTGGGAAAGAAGGTCCAAATCTTTGATCACCCAGTTACGAAATTCTTCTCCAGCAATTAGGGAAATGTCTGGATTTTCCCAACGTCTGTCGGCACCAATCTTAACAATTAGGGGAAAGCTTCGTCACAATACGCTTCTGGATTCTCCAGCGGTAAGCCATTATTTTTCCTACACAGCACAACCAGCGACGCGTACAGAGATGGAATTGGTATTTTGGTCCCCCTCTTTCAACATTTTCTCCACATGGTAATCAAGAATACTTTCTTTCACCCCGTCGTATCTATACGGCCGAGAAACAACAAGTGGCTTATCCCTCGTGTCAATCTCATGATACAAAACATGCGTCAGCCCCGGTTTGTCTGAGAATAATCTCTTAAAACTATTAAATAATTCCTGCAACTCATATTTCTGCCTTTTTTCCAACCGGTCTTTTAGTAAGATCTATTTCCACATTTCCTCCCTCAATCATTGTAACAACTTTTTCAATCTGCGAATCCGGAATCGCCAACGCTTTTCGATCAAAATCTAAAAGACTTTTTGATCCACTAATAAAGTCAACACCGAGAATACATGGTTATTCTAAATCTTCTTATACGTGAAACATCCAAGGTTTCACAAATTCTCTTATCTGTACTTGCAGTTCAATTATTCCTATATTCCGACATTTAGCTCCCTGTGCCGTGATCACCTGAGAACGTAATTTCATCACTTGCTTATAAAAATATATTTCCTATAGATATCCTCAGATTTAAATGATTTTTCCACGCCTGTATCCCATAGTTCCTTTGTAAAAGTTTCATTTAATAAAATAGGAACATATGGAAGTTCCACCGGAGACATGCATATAGCAGATAGTTTAATCGGTATATCTGTTGCCGAATGTGACTGATCATTTTGATCATCTCGAACCCTCAAAACATTTAATCAACCCCCTTGCCTTTGATCTCCTCAACTAAAATTTTCACTCGAACCCCTATTTCTTTGCACCCATCGAAAATAATTTCCACTCTGACCCCTATTTTTTTGGTCTCCCTCGACAAACATTTCCACTCGGACCCCTATTTCCAGACTGATATCCTTTAGTATTAGCATTAAACCTTCGATTATCTGCATTTACTCTATTTCCATTCTCAAACCTCCAATCTCTCTGAGGACCACTCTCGTAATTACCCGTATAATTATTTCTTCTCTCACTAATTCTATGCATTACCTCCGCATCTCTCCAATTTCTCCGTCTGCTGTCATCATTACACATCCGACGCTCATCCAATCATCGTCTTCCCACATGATCGCTATTTCTCGAACCCTGCATTTCTTTGCATGAAAATCGATCCTTGAATTTCGCCATAACTTCTACTAACTGAGCTGTTGTTTTCGGGTTCCTAACCTCTACATAATCCTGGACCTAGAATCGAGCCTAACAAAAATGTGATCCACTAAAGCTTCTTCCGACACACTAAGTCCGAGCTTTTTGTGTATCTTCAAATGGTCATAAATAAAATAGATCGGCTCTTGACCCCTGTTCTGCTGCGGCGAGTAAAAGTGAACTTCCAAATCCTTTTTGTTACCCACTACCGGGAAGTTTTTAGATAATGCCGCTTTTAATTGCTCGAAGTCCGCAACCGTATTCTGGACTAACGCCAACCCGAAAATCTTGAACCAATCCCGCGCTCTACCGAGATGACCTTTCAAATACGCACATGCTAAATCTCTGGGTATCTCTAAAAACTTGATATTATTATCTACCCCCTCAAGAACATCTTCCACATTCTCGGACCCAGAAAAATACAGCTCCAGCAAAAATACAGCTCTGCTGTATCTCCTAATTCGGTCGTCACTTGACCTTGGTTCAAAATTACGTGGTCCGTCGCCAAAAGCCCTCGTGTAGCTGAACAGTGTGACGTTAATATTCAATCAATCAATCGATCAACCTCCTACCTCGGGATTAGGGAAATTAAACCTAGTTGGGCGCCATTGTAAGGCAAATGCCCGTGGGAGTTGCCCTACTTCTATATTATCCTACGACCTAGAGATGTGGGAGTGAATCAAGAACCAGACGTTGCCCTAATCTTAATATCTCTTTATTAAGTTCTTAAATTAAACAATATACAATAATATTAGTATTCAAACCAAGGGAATCTAAGTTGAGGAGACACACAATACGTATTACCAAATAATCGCGTTACTGACCACTATGTCTCACTTTATTGACTAATCCTAATCTTAATAAATACACAGTTACTAATAGTTTAATTAAATGGTCTTACCACTTTGACTGAGGTAAGCAGCAGTTCTCTTGAATCCTAATTGACGTGGCGGTTATCCTTGTGGAATGGTATCCACTTTTAACCTGAACACACTTGCACGGGTAGATTAAATCTTGTATGCGGGATATCCTCTCACTTTAACTTAAACACTTGTAAACATAGACCTCGTATATTCACTTCCCATAGCCACACTGCGTACGCTAAACTTCTACTATTTATAAGATCCCTAATTTGAATATTTCACGTTTCACATCTCGAGTTGAATGGAAAGAATTGCCATTCGGGCCCCAAAGAAACCCCAAAGGAGCTTTAGTAGAAATCGCAATGAGCCCGTCGTCACAGAATGTGTACACTTAATCCTTGCATATCTTTAATTGGTTGTACACTTTGCTACTACATGACTACTTACTTACCTACTTTACAAAATATATACACTCATGTCCATAAATTAAAGATAATGAAGTTCAGGCAAAGAAAGAGACAAAAGCAAAACAAATTTGACTTATTTGTAAAGTCTATTTATTAAACAAAAGGTAAAAAGCAAAAAAGATGCTATATGTTTGACATAATTAATAAAAATTGCGATTTTTATTATCTGGAGCAAATTTCAAAAAAGAACCTATTTACAAAAAACAGTATAACAGGCCTAGTATGATAGTTAATACGGAGAGTATGTCTCCCGGACGATGCAATACAGGCCTTTCAACGCCTAGGAATGCTGAGTATCAAATTATCAATCTGATCTTGGGGAATATTACACCACTCATCAAGTAATGCCCTCCGAAGTTCCGGTAGACAAGTGGGAGGGGGTTGACGGGCTGCAATTCGTCGGCCAAGCATATCCCACACATGGTCTATTGGATTCAAGTCCGGTGAGTATGCTGGCCAATCCATACGGGGGATATCCTCCGATTGAAGGCATTCGTCTACAATGTTTACACGGTGAGGACGGGCATTGTCATCCAGAAACAGAAATTCAGCACCCATGGCGCCCCGAAACAAACATACATGCTGTTCCAGAATGTCATCTCGATAGATGTGGCCTGTCATCGTTACAATCTGAACATGCAGGTCAGCTCTGGAACCAAGAATAATTCCTCCCCAAACGCGAGCCATCCTGCACCACCATAAAGGTGTCGTTCAATGGTGTTCTCTTGGTGGTAACGGGTACCTGGCGCTCTCCATATTAAAGTCCAGCGAGAATCAGACTGCAAACTAAATCTGGACTCGTCGGAAAACATCACACAAGACCACTGTTGTGGTGTCCACAATGCATGCTCTCTACTCTAGGTTAATCGCAGGCGACAGTGAGTTGCGGTAAGTGGAACACATCTGACAGGCCTACGAGCATCTAGACCAATGTGCCCTAAGCGTCTGTCCACGGTCTGCCTTTAAACTGTCTTACCGGTAGCTGAAGAGAGCTGACGAGACAGGTCTGATGCTGTGCTCTGTATGTTTATTTTGGCAGTAACTGCCAAATACCGGTCCTCATTCGGCGTTGTAACTCGGGGCCGACCTGTGCTGTAACATCTACTCACATTACCACCATCTTGGAATCGTTGCCAAAGCCTGGAGATGACACTCTGGGCGATTCCGAGTTCCTCGGATACTTCCAGCTGGGTACGTCCACATTCCAGTCGTCCAAAAATTCTACCACGTAAAAAATCTTCCAAATGCTTCCTTTGTGCCATAACTATGCGGTTATTGCACTGAAAGTCTTTTAAAGCGCTTGTGAACAATTTTACTTCTTTGCCACCATTCCTTATATACCCCTCTCTTACACTCTCCTCATTGTGACGTACTATCCTAGTGGTTTTCTGTAATTTGCATATTCTTCTTCAAGATGTGTGTGATAATTCTACAGGTGAAATTTTTATTTTAGAGTTCAATTTCTGTGTGATTCTGAATTATCCTTAATTTATGGACATGAGTGTATATAAATGCAAGCATCGAAATTATTGTGAGTTTATAATTGAACTATCGTACTCTCAGAGGGTGTTGTTATGAACCTCTGATTATAGAAGCTTTGAATATCCGGCGTATTTAAAAATCATTTTAACGTTTTTCTAGAGCAAATATTTTAGTAATATGATATAATAGCCAACTTTTAAAAATAATTTATGTAATACGCTATTTTAATGAAATCTTAGTATTTAATGTTAAATTTTTATTTACTGATTTTTGGAGCATGAAAATATTTTACAAAATTGAGAATATAATTTTTAAAAACTTTTAAATCTTTTCACCATACAAATAATTATTTTGTTAGGTCCCTTTTTATATAAACTATAATAATTTTCTCATAAGAAAACAAAGAGTACAATAAAAACTTCTTTCATAGTAAATTATTTTAAGCAATTAGAAAATCCTGAAGACATATCGATTGAAAGAAATAAAAGTAAGAAATATAATCATTTTATTCATGTGTGAGGATTACTCTGTTCAACATGTCGTTCATATTAATTCTACTCTTTTAGTATTTCTGAAATGCTGTTCATCAAACTCTAGAAAAAATCTATTTTATTTTCAGAAATTACTTAAAAAGATAGGCAACAACAACAAAAATATGCATTTGAAAATTTGCAAGCCGTTCAATTAAAAATGGAAACTATGAATTTAGAAAAAAAAACCATTTTGATACAATAATTCACCAAATATTGGGATTTTCCTTACTTTTGAAAAAATCACTAACTAAAAATCGACAATCCGTCCCTCTTTCCTTTGTAAAGTGGAAACTTTAACAATACCATATGGGGCGAAAATGGCAATCAGAACCTTCCAGTGGAGGAAAGAAATTTCCTGCTCAGACCCTACAGCACCAAATGGAAGGGAAATTTTTCATCAACTAATGCCAATTTCTAAAGGTTAAATCCTTGAATAAAAAACGCAAGGCACCATATAAATGTAAATATTGTTTTCTAAAATCAAAGTGAGTGAAGACTTAAAAAAATGAAATCTAATTGAAAATGCTTCGTTACGTTTCAGAAGTTCTTCCAGCATAAATATTCTTCTCTTCTTCATCTAGGGGACTTTTCCCTTTCCCACGTTTTATTTGTTAATACCTGTAGTTTCGCTTATCGATCGCTATGAGACTTCCTGTCTCCATCCGCTGTGCTGACCTCCTCTTGGGCGTCTATGGATTCTTTGTCTCATCCTGTAAAAGACGCCGTTTTCATTGATACTTTCTGTCGCTCTCAACACAGTCTCCAAAGTTTGGTTCTGCTCAGAGAGCAGTGTGTGAGTTTCATCATTAGTCTATTTTTTAAAGGAAACTTTTTAGTTGTAAAACATTTTTATCAATTTTATACCTTTAATATTATTTAGCGTCGAGAGTGAGTAAAAACATAGTTCGCGATATTGAATGATTTTCCCACTGCCATGATTATAATTTTATTTATTTGTGTTTGATGTGTGAGTACTCTGTCTGTCTCTCTCATATATATATATATATATATATATATATATATATATATATATATATATATATATATATATATATATATATATATATATATATATATATATATATATATATATTATATATATATATATATATATGCAGTAAATTATGTATCATGATTTTCATATATATATTTTTTTCGTTTTAATATTTTCTCTTTTTAAAGAAATTATTGCAAATACGGGTTGCAGAGAAGAGTAAATTCTCGAAGAGAGCCTTAAGTAATTAGTTATAATATTTTAGAGGACAATGAGTAAATTTTGCAAATAAAGGAAACTAATTGTGCTGTACGAAAGATAACCAGCAATCACAACTAATATTTCGGAAAAAAGGAAGCAATAAAATTTTGAGAAATCTAATAAAATTAAATTTGCTTCGCATTTTAAAGACTACAAATCAAATACTGGAAAAAACTCTAATGTTCTTATACATTTTTTTCCCATATAAAACCGTCAGAAAACTCATTTTTTTAGACGTAATCTTTACATTTTTTTCTCTCTAATTAAGCATTTTTGCAAATTTACTTTATCTATAATGTAGATTAACATAAAGTTAGCAACATTAATTGCTACAAAACAGAAATCATGAGTATATCTTTTATGTTTTAAGCATTTATGAACTAAATTATATTAATACTAGTTTCAAATCCTCTCATAATATCTGAATGAAATTCTTATAACCAAAGAGTAATTACCGAGTAAGTGAAATGTGTTATATCGCAAAAGTTTTCGGTAAAATAAGTAAAATGGCAACATTTTTCTAACGTTCACACTTTATTTGGTTACCTCTCTTCTCAGAATAAATTTAAAGGGTGCGTTGGTTCATATATTATTTAGGATTATTTTCTTAAGGTTATAACTTTAATCGGCAAATATTTTCATTGTAATTTTCTTTATACTTCAACATTTAGACAAACTTGGGAATTTAATAATTCCCATAAATTTCTTTTTGTTTGTCCTATTCTTTGTTTGTGGATGTGTTAAGTTAGTAATATTTAATAACTATATTTTCGTTTTCTCTTATTTTTCATTTTATCCTCCACTACATGATATAAATTTAAAAAAAGGATATTTTAGTTCATGCTTATTCATAAAGTTGGCTTCACGATTAATATAGACTTCACCTTGTAAGAACCCTCCTGGGTTCCACCCTGGACACCAAGATAGAATTGAGGTAAAAAATTACTAGACGACATTTGTACAATAACAAATAATTTTTATTCACTTGAATCAATTATCAACCTTCTAAATACAAATATGAATCAATATGTCTACGTCAATAGGATTGAACTTTACTATTAAATTAAATTACGAAATATGATACTAATCGACTATTAAACTCAATATGAACGGGTTTACAGGAATAAGAGGACCGAGAGATATCACCATTTGAATTACTAGCAATCATTAACTTTCCACTAACTCTATTATTTATTTACTCTTATTATCAGATAATTGAAGTTTAAATATCACCTGACTTTTACTACTTCACTCCTTCCCAGTCGGCTCAAACTTTCCGAATGTAGATCGCGGCCTTATAATCAGCCAGAAACTAATCACACAATCAACTTGAATCTTAGAGTTGATGGATTAATAGGAGAACCTGCTTCCCGCAGGGAAGCTCAATCTCCAATCCGGATTTAACTGGATCCGGAGAATTAGAGTTGATGGATTAATAGGAGAATCTGCTTCCCGCAGGGAAGCTCAAAACTTGAATCTTCTTAGCGCTCCGTCTATGTATGTCTTGGCTCAATAGCCTTCTCCGCTAACCTACAACACTCTCCTTATATACTTTGATTCATTTGCGTATCCCATTTCCTCCTTTTAGAGCTGGTTGGTAGTATACACGAATTTACTATCCCCAAAGACGCCCAAGAGTATTAGTGATAAAGTGCCGTATAAATTCGTCACAACCTACTTTCGTTATACTTCCCGATCAGCAGGGGTTTATATTTTTATTTTCCACTTTATTAGATACCGCGTGCACCATGGCATCAAAATTTTGTTTAAATATTTGACTACCCTAAAATCGTGAATTTCTTATGATTTTATTTTATAGGCCATCTTATTAGTTCAAAAAACATCAAGGTTCCTATTTTCCATTCACTAGAAGAAAAAAAAAACTACAAGTGTTCTAGTAAAAACGGAAGTCAAACTTTAAAATGCGTTTTACTCGAAATGTATGGTGTTTTCTTTTGGGGGGCTTTTTTGAAAAATGCTCAAACGAGAACAGCGATTACTCAAGTTTTGGAAATAATTCACTGAATTTTTTGTGTATGTTATGTAAAGTAATAGAAGTGTTTTAACCTTCAGATTTATCAATCACTGTTTTATTACGAAATGTACAGCCCCTTATGTGAATATAATCACTGTTTTTTACGCAATTCAACTAAGATAAAGTGCTCTATAGTTTTTGTAAAAATTAAAATCTCTCTTTACATGAAGATCATTTCAAAAATTAATGGCAAAGTAACGCGTCAAAATCGAAAAATTGAGAATTTGTTCATAGACTTTTAGTACAGATTGGGCCCGTTTATGAAATTTCTTGCAAAGTTTTACCAATTTTTTCCCATTTTAGTAATAAGAATTTCTTTTTCTTTTCTTAATTTTAGCATTTTTTTCGTAAAATATAATAAAAATACCTAAAAACCACAAAAAAATCTCCATATAAAGTTTGCAATCCTGTGTTAGATTCCCCTCAGGGGGCTCACCTTCTTTAGGTAAGTACGGGTGCCCCAATTCCGAGGTGCCCCAGCGATCTTTTTCTTTTCCCAAGTGGTTTACTGTCTTTGGTAAACACGAACTTCACGAACCCGGGGTACCCTAGTGATCTATCTTCACTTTCGACCCTCCTTCTTGACATTCAATTTATGCTTTCTTTCTTTTCCTGTCTAGATCACAGATTTCAACGTCCAGATCACAGATAAATAATATGACATGAACATAGTTCAATTTTTTTAAAGAAATTGAATTCAATTTATTATTCAATTTATTATTAACATATTTTGGTTTTCATTTTGTATTAAGTTAATTTAGTTTCTTTTTCGTAGATTTCTTTCAATTTTTTGATTATGTTGCTTTATTTATTTTCGACTAACACCGTTGGTTAGCCAACCCGCATGTTTGCCGTATGCTGCGTCCCGTAAGGAGGAAAATGGTGTTCTGGGGATCCTCTGCGTTCCCTTTGGCCCACGCTTCGCTGTAGACGGGTAGCAGCTCCTGTCAATCGACTGGTGGTACCTCTCTTCAGTGTCCCGGAAGAAACACTGCTGTAGGGTTAGTGCTGAAGATAAGGGGTGTACGTTTAGCTGTCGGGTCCTCGCCCTGATGCTGTAGCATCTGAGTATACTCCAGGTAAGCACCGTGCCTGGGTTTTGCCAGATGGCCGGTACACTGCCTCCTTTGTTGGACTCCGTGGTGTGTGGAGGCACGCCAGGACGAAGTTGTTTTCGTGCTTATAGATCCAATGCTGCTGTGCCCGGGTAAAGGCATTTATTTTACGCACTTTAAACGTTGATCAAACTTCACAAAATTTGAGATTTTTAATCATTTGAGATTTTTATTCGCTACCAAACAATGAGATGTTACAGAAATCGCCATTAACTATTTACAAATCCCTCTTTAGAATAGGTGATGAACCAAAATCATTAAAAAGATTGCGTTCCGGGGATCTACTTATTGAAACAAAGTCTTTTCTTCTAGCGAAATATTTTCTAGATTGTCCTGTTAGTATATTTCCACACAAATTCCTCAACTCTTGCCGAGGTGTCATATCTGAACCTGACCTGTTGTGCACTTCTGAGGCTGAAATTCTTCAGGGATTTTCAGATCAGGGTGTAACTCAGGTCTGAAAAATCATTATTAAAAAAGAAGCAACCATTATATATTCCTTCCAAATACTTCAATTTAACATTCAATAGCCCTAACAACTACAATAAAAACAGGTTACTTACACTGTAAGATCCGTCCCTTCATACCGAACCCTCTGCGCTGTTTCAAGTGCCAGAGTTTGGACATTCTCAAACTTCGTGCCGCGGTCAATTGACGTGCTCTTCTTCTTCCATGGAGTGCAGTCTAGAGCCGAAATGTGTTATTTGCTCACAATCCCATCCACCAGACTCGAAATTATTCCCGAAATGGAAATCAGAAAGAAAAATCCAAGCCATTAAAACAAATAGAAATATATCATACGTAGAAGAACGAAAATTAATAGTTCCACATTTATCCCAAACTTTCACACAAGCTGCCAAACCCTAAACTATAACCACAACAACCCAAACTGATGAAACCATCACGAAAATAGTATGCCCGCCATTGAAATTATCACAACCGTTAATAATCCTTTCAAAAGTCAAATATGACTTCTAAATTCCTACAGTTACTAAAACACATCTACCTCAGCTCAGGCACACCTCCTGCCCTCTACATCTTTTGTTGCAGTTGTGACATCATGAGAATATCAGCTTCATATTTCTTTAACAGATACTGCCCCCGCCACATCTAATAGTCCTTGTACCTCTGCTGCATCACCTTATCCAATAAAGCACTTTCTTCATCTACAGGATCTATGTTTTCACCTTCATCAGCTGAAAGAAGTCCTGTTCTTGAAACTTCCACTACATCCAATACCTACCCTCTACATCTCAGGCATCCGCTTCCCCATCCAACTCCGATGTTAAAAACCCTTCTGCACCTACAACAACACATTATTGAAAACAAAACTCGAAAACTCGAGCAAGGAAAAGAAAAAAAGAATTACTAAAAGAACAAAAGCCAGAAATCGAAATTAAAATGGCACCTCACACGCCCAAGTAAACTTGTTACGAAGACGAAAATATAATTATATATGACGTCGATAAAGCGGAAGCATTAAAAATAGATACGAACCAAAGTTTAACCCGACCAGATACAGGAAGTAACATTTCGTAGTCGGACTTGGTGGGGGAAATCCCCGCCTAAATCTGTTCAATTTATAATTTTAGAAATGATTTTTTAAACTGAGTTTGAGAGAGAGATTTTACATTTTATTACTCCAACTTTTTTATAAACTTTTTTAACCATTTTACACTTTTAATGTTTTAACAAATGTTTGGCGCAGTTTGGCCAAAATTGGCTCTTGCACCAATAACCCCAACACTTACTCACTCCAAAATGACACCTCGACAAGAATTCAAAGATCTGTGAGGACTTATTGTTAGTGGAGAACGTAAAAAGGTTTTAGCCAGCAAAAACGATTTACTTCAGTGTTTCTCAAGCTGTGGGGCGCGCCCCCCTGGGGGGGGCGCGAGCATATCGAAAATAAAAGGTTTAAAAAATAATTTTTTGGAATGAAGAAAAACAAAATGCTTCCTGACTTAATAAAAAATGCACGTTTACACTGATATAATTTATATATATCATCTGGTGAGCATCAAAAATAAAACATTCGACTTCAAACGTTCATTAGCCATCTTTCATCCTATAACCAAATAAAAAAATACATTTTGTTTGCTTTACTGTAATCACGATGAGAGATTTTTTTATTATGTTTCTTTTAACCCCTAAAATGCTACTTTTGACTATCATGTATTTGATCTTCAAACTTACTGGTATGTTTCACTCCATCTAGGAAAGTTGTAAATAATATTTTTCTGTTGCTTTTTTCCATGTGAATGAGTTATATGATATATGGATAAGCATATTGAGTACTTTGCAGGATTATTTGGCCAACATACAATGCATAACGGAAAACTTTTTACACAATTCTTTTTTAGAACTAATATCCATATATTTTACTGAATATACTTTTAACACGGGATTGGTCGCGCGATGCGCAGTCATCTGATGTTCACGAAATCGTTAATTCTGGGAAAACTGTTTATTTGTTACCAATGACTTTGACAGAGTATCCTCCAATAAGACAGTCTTAATGGGAACTAAAATGAATTTATCACATTTCGCCCTCTTTTTTTGGGGAGTTTCAAACGTTTTTTTTACTATCAAGTTACTAGTTTTGATCGAGTTCCCTGCGCGACCACATTTGTTCAAAAATATTTTCTATGAACATGATTTATGTCCTTTATTAAGGGCACGCAGATTTGGAACATTTTCGTTAGTTTTATTGGATTTTTTCTCAAAAAATCAAAGAAAAATTGAAAAGTCCTTGAAAGTAGGTAAATATAATTTCTCTTAATTAAATTATTCACTGGAATTGGGATTTTTATCGTGTATAGTAAAATAATTATAAAATAAATTATAGTTTAAAAACAAATTAAAAAACACGCTTTTATAGTGAATCGAACTAAAAAGTAAAAATATAAAAATATGTATTGCTTAAAAGTAACATATACAAAATTTAATACTTATCTTGTTAATTTCTACGGTTTATAATTATGATCGTATTATAGCTTTAGCACCTCCCCCCAAAATGCATTATTATTGCATTTAATACATTATTATTTTGGGGGGCGCGATAAAAATTATTACTGAAAATTGGGTCGCCAGTAGTTGAAGTTTGAGAACCACTGATTTACTTTATAATGCAGATGTAGACTCGATAAGTAAGTCACCGGATCGTAATTTTTTAATGGATTTAAGTTCTCAACCTATTCTTATTAAATCTTTCTAAACAACAAACGAAGATTTTCGTGACATATTATTATTAGGAAGAGATAAAATTAAAAAGCGGGAATGTTTAGCAGCAGCATCAATGTTTAAGTTGGGCCCATTTCAAACTATGAATAAAAGTTGTAAAGTACCATATAAATGTAAATATCACTTTATAGAGCTTGTCTTCCAAAGTGATTTCTTTCCATAACAATACTGACTGAAAATGCTCCATTTACACTTTAGCAGTTTTTCGAGCATTAATATTCTTCCCTAACTCATTGTGAGATTTTTTCCCTTTCCCCTGCGTCATGTGTTAATACCTGTGGCTTCTGCTCTCGGGCTCAGGATGATTTTCCCCCTCTCACCTTCTTTAGGTGAGTACGGGTGTCACGAACCCGAGGTACCCTAGTGATCTTTTTCTATTTTTGACCCTCCTTCTTGTCATTCAATTAAGCCTTTCTTTCTTTTCCCGTCTAGATCACAGGTTTTTACGTCCAGATAACACAGAAATATTATAAAAGAAACATAGTTCAAATTATTGATTGGTTTTTTCCCTACGAGAAAACTTATTATTTATTATTACCATATTTTGGTTTACATTTTCTATTGCGTTAATTTAGTTTCTCTTTCCTAGATTTCTTTAAATATATTGATTTTGTTGCTTTATTTGTTTTCGAATAACACCGTTGGTTTCCCAACCCGCATGTTTGCCGTGTGCGGCGTCCCGTAAGGAGGAAAATGGTGTTCTGGGCGTAACGTCGTCAGAAGGTAGCGTGAAAATAATACATCACAGCAAGGTTGTGGGAGTAAAAAAATACTTTTAATTTTTTTCTCCAATAGGATAATCGATTTAAGTTAGATTATGAAGTTGATAGTTTCCGTGCCTAGCCAGTATGTAGCCCCGTTTTGAAGTCGCTCACTCCACAGCTTGTCTCGGTCCAGTCCGCAAGGCGTTTTTCCTTATTCGCGTTCTGGATGCCTGGTCAGCATCACGGAACAAAAAACTTCGGGATTCTCCCCTCCGCTTCCTAAAACGACCAGCCCTCGTCTTTTTCGAGCTCTTTTCTTTCTTTTTCTCGTTCTCCTTCCTTTTCTTTCTCCCTCCCGGTTTTTCCAACCTTTTAAAACATCAGGGGCAGTCCATTTCTCCCCCCTCACGTCTTCTCATTGATGGGCCCATATGAGTCGATCCTTGAACCTCAACTCATTAGAGCCCATTGGTCCATAATCCGCCAATCGTCCACTCACCCGGTTTCTTCACAAACCAGCAGATGTCCGACACCGGCCGAACCCCTTCGGCCCCCTGTCGTCGTTTTACCGCCTTTGAGGACAATTCGCCATTGTGTATGTAAGGCGACAGTCCGCTGCCTCGGAAGCGATCTCGTCCACAGTAGAATAGTCAAACAATTGTTTGCCTAGTCTAACTGGCACCAAAGTCCAGACGCTAAATAAGCGATAATGAACCCCAGCTGCATGTGCACCTAAAACTCTGTCTAGTATTGTCCTGAAAGAGTGAAACTCGTTTCGAAAGGAGAACGTCACATGGGAATACTTTTTGCGTTCCCTTTGGCCCACGCTTCACTGTAGACGGGAGGCAGGAGTGAGCCCGCTCCTGTCAATCGGCTGCTGATAAGTCTCTTCTCAAGCCTATTCTACTGATTCAAAACTCTGCCCCAAGAGGAGAACTGAAAAACAAATTCAGGAGATCAAAACAAATAAAAATATATCGTATTCTGTAGCCCGAAAATTAATAGTCCCACAAATATCTCACTAGGTTGCCAAAACATCAACTGCAACGACAACAATCCAAACAAATGAAACCATTACAAAAATAATATGCCCACCTATAAGGTATCCGACTACGTTCGGAACCGTGATTTTAAAAAGGTGCATTAATGGATAATTTTCATGATATTTAGTGTCACTTAGATTAGAATGCATGCATAAAATTTTTTTAAGGACATTTTGGCAAAAAAAAAAATTTAATTCAATATTTCGGTAAGAAATTTACCATAACCTTTTTTTCAAAATGTTCTCCTTTTGTGAAAAATAATTCTATTACAATAATATTTTGCCTGTATATAGCTCAGACATTTGTACAGAGGCTCAACTATGATATTTTTAAAAATTCACATTATTTTCAGAGTTACAACCACTTGAAATAATTATCGGCGCTTTTTTCTTAAAATTTCTCCCCTCTGTTGTCTTAAAACATCGATAAACCCACTTCTACCTTATATATTTCAAAAATTCTTGTTGAGCCTCTGAAAAGAGGTCTGAGCTATATACAGGCAAAGTATTATTATAATAGAAGCATTTTTTACAAAAGGAGAATATTTTGAAAATGCGTCATTCTATGTTCATTTTTTCTCAAAATATTATACTTAAATAATTTTTATTGTAATACTATTCTTAAAAAACAATTTTAAATCAATTTCTAATTCAAGTGACACTAAATACCATAAATATTATCGATTTATACGCTTTTTCAAAATCACGCTTCCAAATGTAGACGGAAACCTTAAAATTACTACAACCGTTGATATCCGTCCCGAAACCAGCTATAATTTCCTCACTCCTGAAGTTACTCAATCATCTACATCAACTCAGGCACAAGTCTTACCATCCACATCTTCTGTCACAATTACATCGTTATCAGGATCTTAACCACCTATTATTTTAATAGATACTGCTCCCGCCACATATAATGGTGTGCACCTCTGCTACGTCAACCCTATCCTGTAAAGCACTTTCTTCAACTACAGGACCATGTTTTCACCTTTACCAGCTGAAACAAGTCATGTTCTTGAAACTTCCACTATATACAATACAATACCTTCTACATCCCAAAAAGTGTTCTAATAATTCTATTGCCCCACAGTCACTCACTTAAACCAAAAATAGAAATACAGATGGTGCCTCACAAACCCAAAAAGACTACACCTTTACAGGAAACATCAGATGAGGAGATGGTAGTATAGGATGTTGAGGAGGAAATTGGAAATATACCTATTTAACCACTACCAAACATAGAAAGTAACATCTCTCAGTCGTACTTATTGGACTTGAGGGGGGGGGGGGAATTCCACTCCAAAATCTTTTTTTTTTATTTTTTAAACTGACTTTTTATACAGTTTGAAAGTTTACATCTTATTATTAAAAATTGTTTTTAAAAAAACTATTGAACAATTTTATACTTTTAAATATTTGAAAAGTTTTTTGGAGCAGCATAGCCAAACTGGCTCTTGCGCCATAAAAACCAACACTCACTTACCCGCTCACATTCTGACCATAACCACTTAGCTACCGCGACCCCCAACAATGACTTTGAAATACTGGGTGTCCGAAAAGTATGACTACAGTTTCAAACATTAATTGCAGACACACACACACACACACACACAAGTAATGTAAAAAAAAATTTAAGTCAATTCCTACTTAGATCAACATAGAAAAATTTTGTTTTATCTACTTTTTATTAAATAGTTACGATTAATATAAGTATGTATACATATGACAGAATCACAATATTAAGTGGTAATTAATTTTTATTGATTATCATTAAAGTAGCGTGTTATAATCCCCCCTGGGGTGATTATCTCTTTGGGTATCAGCGTGAGCTATATAGAGATGTAGGATTTACGAAAGAATTAGACGTATACATTATCTTAATATAGCTTTATTAAGATATTAAACTTAATCCTTTAACAAATTAAATTATTATAATATACTAGAGGACCCGACAGACGTTGTCCTGTACACACATCTTAAATTCAAAATAAAAGATTTTTGAATATTTGATACTGCGATCGTAGCGCAGTCTGTCGGATCCAATGTAAAAAATTCCAAGATCAACCATTTATAACTAAAAAATTAATTAAATAAATATTGCTAAACCGAATTATAAATCTAAACCATTCTCGAGTCCACTGGAACAGACAAAAACTTTCATCAAAATCGGTCCAGCCGTTTAGGAGGAGTTCAGTTACATACACACGCAGAGAAGAATTACATATAGTAAGATTATTTGAAGAGATATTAATTAAAAACGTTAAAAAGCGTGAATCGTCTGCATTTTCGTAACAGTAAAGACCGGGTTTGGCCAGTTTGGCTGAAAATCAATTTTCGACACCAAATTACGTCTTTTTCAATTCCTACTATTAGCTCACGATCTCTATACACATTTTATTTGTTTGTTTGTTTGTTTATTTATTTATTTATCTTGGTGGAATTTTCAATCGTGAATAAAATACATTTTAAAGCGCTCAATTGAGCTGAAATGTAATGTACATGATTATTTTGGATGACAATACAATAATTTAATTATAATTAATAAAAACTAATTATTTCAAAAATTACAAATACAGCCACGTTGCCGACTTAGCGACCCTTTTGGCGACTTATGTCAAAATTTGAAAAGGTTTTTTTCTCACGTGTTAATGCATTCAGTTGAAAGGAAATTTTATATACACGATTGTTTTGGATGACAATACGATACTTTAATGATAATTAATAAAAATTAATTACCACTTAATGTTGTGATTCTGTCATATGTATATACATATTTATATTAATTCCAACTATTTAATAAAAAGTAGCTAAAATAAATTTTTTCTTGGTTGATCTAAGTAGGAATTGATTTTAAATTTTTTTTTGTATTACTTGTTTATAACAATAGCGTTGTTACAACAATGCAGGTGAATGTTGAGTTGAATTTTTTGAATGTTTTTAATTAATATCTTTTTAACTAATTGCGATATGGGACCGAATTCTGAATCTAAACCATTCTCGAGTTTACTTGAACCCACACAAAAAATGTCATCGAAATCGGTCCAGCCGTTTAGGAGGAGTTTAGTGACAAACACACGCACAGATTTTTGTGTATAAAGATGTGAGAGATTCTATGGT
Source organism: Trichonephila clavipes (assembly GCA_019973935.1). Taxonomy (NCBI): domain Eukaryota; kingdom Metazoa; phylum Arthropoda; class Arachnida; order Araneae; family Nephilidae; genus Trichonephila; species Trichonephila clavipes. The sequence goes on along the minus strand of BMAU01000208.1, from coordinate 37,590 downwards.
GGCAAAACACACACACACAATATATATATATATATATATATATATATATATATATATATATATATATATTACCGAATTGACTTAACTCGAACCACTATCAATAACTAACTTGCCTAAACACGATTCTAATACTTTTACAGATCCTAATATTAAATAGTCAATCCTACCTTGCTGTATTATCAGTAAACGATCTCAATAATTTTCGATGAGATCTTGCGATAACTCGTGTGCAATGGTATGCACCTTCATCAATGGATCCCTATCACGTAAAATTACTATTCTTCGCCACGTAACGTTATCTAAAACTTCTTCAATCTAGAACCACGAACTGTTTACATTCCTCTAATTGCCATCGCGTTTACTCTATTTTCTGATATTTAAAAGCTTCCTAATTTGCATCTTTCATTCACACTTCACTTCTTGGATTTGGTTGGAAAAGAGTTGCCATTAATTCTGGCCCCAAAGAACCCAAAGGACATGTTAAAGAAAATACGCGTGTACCTATCACAAGCGTATTGTCATCCAAAACATTCGTGTATATAAAATTTTAGGTCAACTGAATGCTTTAAAACGTCAGAAAAAAAACATTTTCAAGTTTTGACACAAGTCGCCAAAAGGGTCACTATGACACCAACGTGGCTGAATTTGTAATTCTTTAAATAATTAGTTTTAATCAATTTTTATTAATTATAATTAAATTATTGTATTGTCATCCAAAATAAAATCATGTATATAACATTTCAGCTCAATTGAGCGCTTTAAAATGTATTTTATTAAAGATTGAAAATTCCACCAAGATAAATAAATAAACAAACAAATGAATAAATAATTATATAGAGAGTGTGAGTTAATAATAGGAAATGAAAAACATATGCAGATATTAACTCACGGCCTTTTCTTCCCATAAAGAAAATATCAAAGTTTTTTACAAGTTTTTTTTTTTTTTTTTTGCACCATTTCAATGCGAGCAACCCATTGAATCTATACGAGATTTCAAGCCACGTTCTATGAAGCATTGCAAGACAATGACCTCTGTAATTTGATTTTTTTTTCAACATTGTCACGGATTAAATATTGGAAAACATTGTTTCTCACGTATCCCCACAAGAAGTGTTACGTCCGGAAATCTAGGTGGACATGACTTTGGACTTCCTCTTTCCATCCATCACCCAGGGAACTTTTCTCACTTCTAAACTCCGGTATAGTGACATTGCAATCACGCTGTACATGCGTTGCAGATTTAAATGCAATAAACCATGCTACAACTTGTGCTTGTTCTTACGGTGTAGCCCTTTTGAAACGAAAATGTTTAAAATCGGAGATGTGTTGTGCTATCTGGTTTGCATTTCTTAAAACAGAAATTTAAATCTTTTCTTTATGGAACATTAAAAATCGTAGGCAAAAATGTTTGTTTATTTATTTTTTATTAATTTTTGAAGGAGTAGTCATGTTTTTCATACACCCTATATATCACCTGGTTTATTTTTACTTCACTTGCGTGCTCCATTAAAAATAAACTAAACGATATATTTCAAAACGAATAGCGAACTACATCGCGAGCGAATACGAGAAAACGATCGATAAATCTAAAAGTGCCCATCATTACACACCCGCAATATATCCGGCCACAATCTGAATTTTTTCGTTCTAATATTGGATATTTACCGTAAAATCTGGCATATAACGCGCACCTGTACTTTCAGGACATATTTTTTTTAATTTTTAGGCACCCCCTTTTTTACGAAGAAATCTAAAATTTTAAGATACAATGCTCTTATGTTTTGAAGTCCTTTATTAGAGGTATCATCCCAGACTTTTGAAAAAATAGTATACTTCTAGAACTAAAACTCTTTTAGCTCTGTGAGGCATATCATTTCTTTTAAATAAAGAGTATTTCGATACGTGTTGAAGTAAAAAAAAATTTTATGCTCATGTCTTTTGTTTTTTTAAAGCTATCATTTTTCTATCCGGCGTATAACGCACACCCCTAACATTCGATTTTATGTGTGTGTTAGAAGTGCACGTTATACGCCCGGATTTTACGGTACTCGTAATTATTCATGATCTTTAGGTAGTCCAAATTGCTCCTAGTGGAATAGTCCTTAGTGGAAGGATTGCTCACTAAGTAAAAACAAAAAACACTAATTTTGGATGATAATTTAAATTACGCAATTTTAATAAAGGAGTTCCATAAAAAAAATTATACAGCTACTAAATCTGAATCAATACTTCTAGAAAATAATATTTTTTACGTAAGATAATATTGACCAATTAAATAAAATCATCATATAGATATACACTGGTGTGCAAAACTTAAGCAACAATGTAAAAATTTAGCAGATAGCCATGAAATTGCAGAAAAGGAGGTCTGGAGATCAGTACAGTGAACACGTAAGTCAGTAGAAACGTCATGCATATGCAAATATCAGGAACAAAACGTCAGAAGCGACGTGAGCGTACGCAAAACGCGTGATGTCGGCGCGCGCTGCTCAACAGTAGAATAAATTGAAGGACGGAGACGCAATTCAACATATTCGCTGCAAGTGCCAGAGAGTCACTTCGTCAAATATGACTAGAAAAAATCACCTGGACGACTTTACACGTGGAATAATGATCGGAAAGCTTGAGAAGGGGTGTACTGTCACCAGTGTAGCTGCAGAGTTCAGAATCAACGTAAGTGTCATTTTGCGCGCTTGGAAAGCGTTCCAAACCACAGGTACAGCTGTTAGAAAGGTTGGTGGAGGCCGCCCGAGGACGACAATTGCAGGGGATGGCCAATATATTATCCTGCATGCGCAAAGAGGCCGACAGCAGTCAGCAAGCACCATTGCTCACCAACTCTGTACAGCAACGGGGCGACAAGTGTAGCGGTTTACTGTGGCCAGACGCCTTCACAAAGGGGGCCTATTCGCCCACCGTCCTGAACGCTGCCTCCCGTTGAAAGTTGTCCACCGTTTACAGTGGTGCAGAGAGCCCAAAAACTGGACAAATGATCAATGGAGTCGTGTCCTCTTTACGGATGAGAGTCGGTTTAGTACCAGAAGCGATTCTCAACACGTTTTGATTTGGAGAGAGATCGGGGCCCAGTTGTATCCCAGTAACATCAAGGAAAGACACCGTTACGGTGATCCTGGAGTTCTTGTCTGGGGAGGCATTATGCTGAACGGGCTAACTGAGCTCCACATTTTCGACAGAGGGTCTGTAATCGAGGATCGCTATTGTGAGGAGGTACTTCTTCCCCATGTGCATCTGTTCCGAGGTGCCATTGGCCCAGACTTCAGTTTTATGGATGACAATGCACAGACACATTGGATTCTTGCTGTTGAGGAGCTGCTGGAAAGTGAAGATATCACTCGAATGGATTGGCCAGCGTACTCCCCAGATTTAAATCCCATCGAACATGTGTGGGATGCTTTGGGGAGACGTATTGCAGCACGCTTACACCATCCGGAGAACACCCAACAACTCAAACAGATGCTCATTGAGGAATGGGCACTCATACCGCAAGAAATGTTGCACCAGCTGGATCTGAGTATGCGGAGACGGTGCGAAGCAACCATTGCAGTGAGGGGAGGGCATATACCATATTAAGGAACATCTTCTTGTTGTTCCTCTTGTTGGATAGACAATAATGAGTCACGATACTATGCATTCAATAAAGCTTGTTTTTGTTTGATTCCATACCGCATGCATTGTTTTCCTTTTTCAGCTCGATGCTTTCGTCATCCTTTACGTACATAATACTCTCCCTCATTTCTGAATTTCATGTCTCTCAGATGACTTTTCGTGAAGTTATGGCAATAAACCCACATGTTGCTTAAGTTTTGCACACCAGTGTATTTTGGTGTATAAAAAAAATCGGAATCCTCACATATTTTTTTAATGATTAAATTTAGCTCAATATTTTCTTCTAAGAATCTGAGGGGAAACTGAAAATCAATACTTCCCTTTCATTCTAATAAATGATCCCTCCCCTTCACGACAAACAGCGCCTTCGTTTGACGTCACCTATTTCTCTACCCACGCAAAACATCTGAGCATCTGCGGTTCTGACAGCGGTTGCAGATGCTTCTGAGGACGCGAGAAAGCGTAGAACGATTTTTAATACTTCATAATTCTTGAGGTACGTTTAGCACATTTTCTTATTTTTAGTAATTCTGTATATAAAATATACACATTCATGCATGTTATTTTATATACATATATTTTAAATATTTTTTTAAATGTTTAAAATGCATAATATTTAAATAATATTAAATATAACAAAATAATTTAAATGTTTTTCATTTTGGATCTATTAAAATAAAAACATCTATTAATCAGAGGTTTTATTAATATTCATATGTAGTACTGGTTATACTATATGTGTACTTAAACCATGAGAGATCTTATTTGTAATTTCAAAATTAAGATAGTGGTATTAATTTCTGTAAAATTATTAGCATATGGTATTAAACCATATGGTGCTATCATAAGGCCAATGGGTTGGTTTTTATAGGCAAAAATTGTATTTTCCTAAAACAGTTATTTCCCGCCTATGCGCCTGTTGATACTCGATTATTGATTGAGTTCTCCGGTTCCCGTGGATTCAGGAAGAAGACCCCTGTTTGCTGCGTGGCGAGGAAAAATACTGGAGTCGGAAAAGCTCATAGAGTATATAACTGTGGCATATCTAAAAGAGAACAGAGCATAGGAGTTAATTTCATAAACTATGTTCTAAAAAGAGAAACAGAGCTTAACATTGTCCAATTTTGCGGAAATTGCGTCTTTAAAATTTCAATTTTATGGCTCGGTCATGTGACCGACTACGTTCAGACCCATCATTTTGAAAAAGCGCATATACAGATAATTTTTGGATTTTTACTGGCAGTTGAATTATAGAATGTACATATTTGTTTTAAGAATATTACAACAAGTAAACAAATATTTAAATCCATTTTTTTATTTGTGGCAAAAAATGAAAAAAAAATATTTTTTCAAAGCATTCTCCTTTTATGAAAAATGCTTCAATAATAATAGTTTTCCTTTATATGCATAAGACTTTATACTATATATCTAGTTCCTTTATATATACTGAGGCTGAAATAGAATTTTAGAGAAACATATGAGCAGTTTAAAAGCCAATGCGGTTAACTCCAGAAAACAAAAATTGAGAAAATATATGTTTTTCGATACATTAATTTGTAAAATTCTTAGTTTATTAATTTGATCAGATGATGCATGCAGGATGTGTAAATAAAAACGTAAGCATTTATTGGAATAATGACAGCATCTTAAAAATAAGTAGATAATTTAAAAGGGGATTTATTTACATTTTATTTTATCAGGATAGATAAATTTTAAAAAACGCACCCTTTATTGTTTCAGTGGATCACTACTCTGAAAAAAATTTGAATTTTTTAAAGTTTTTCTTGTATAAACTCTAGTTTATACAACCTAGCTATATGTGTGAAGAATATTATTATTATAGAATCATGTGAATGAAGAATAGAATAAAGGGAATGTTTTAAAAATATATCAATCCTTCTTCACTTTTTGCCAAAATTTTGCATTTAAATAATTTTGCTTCTTCTGCTAATATCTGTAGAACAAGATTACATGCCTATTTTAGTTTAACTGACATTAAATATCCAAAAAGTATTCATTTATCCTCTTTTTTGAAAATCACGGTTCCGAAAGTAGTCAGTCGCCTTAAAAGTATGTTTGGAGAATTGGGACCCACAGAAAATGTTATTTCTGTGAATCACTTCTTTCTCCTCATGAAATTGTCTGTTTTGTAAATTCTGTACAGCTTTCGTAGGCTGTTTCGCTGCATTTTATCGCATCGTTCTTATGTCACGTATCGAGTCCTTGAAATAATTGTAATACGCGCAACGTCATTTTTTGATATACGAATTTAAAATATGTTGAAATTGATGACAGTTTATCCAATTTAATATTAATATAATAAACACAATAATAATTTGTCCGTTAGTAATGTTGAATAATCTATTCGTGCTCGGACGAGTAGATTTTTTAAAAGTTGTTAAAATTAAATTACGAACAATTGCGATATCAATTATTATAAACTAAACAATTAGGAAATCTCCCGAAACAGTTTTCAACCTATATTTAGCCACGGTTTTCACAATAAAAAATATTTCAATTGGGAACCCTTTTTCTGCAGATGTTTCTTCAACGCAAAGACCCAAGAGTGCGGTTTCCAGACAAATTAAGCTGTACATATAGCAAATATATTTCTCTTAGACTCAGAAGAGCATATTCGAACCAAAATAAATTTCATTTTTTAAATATTTGATTAAGTAAATTTCATTAATTTTAATTTAAACGTTTATTATTATTTTTTATAAATTAAATTTATACAAGGAATATATGGCAAATTAAAAATGTAAGAAGAATCAATTTGTATGTGATAGAGAAATATGATATTGATGCATTCCTTGTTAATGTATTAATGAATTCTTATATAAATGCATTACTCTATTTGTCCATCACAAATCATTTAATAATTTTTTAACTTCATTTCCTCTGACACAAATTTTTCTGCCAATAAAGAAATTAAATTTTTATTTTCAAACCTTTTTAAAGAGTTCAGTTTTTTTTTTTTTTTTTTTTTTGGAGAATTGTCAATCTGCAATTTAAGGGATTTTCCAATTAATAAAATTTGTTTTTAGATTTAAAAACAGGCAGGAAACACCAGAATTATTTTTTTTTGTAAACCACAATAAGAAAAGTTTAAAAAACTATTATCAATTTTGCTTTTTGCTGTCGGTGTCGTACGTGTTCGAATTGATATTCTTTTTCTATTTGGAACGGTTACGGTTAGTGATAGCAGACAACAGTGGAATAGCGACAATTTTATGGGAGAACTAATTTTTAACTGTCTTTCAAATCTTGCAAGCGAAAAATATTTGAAGAAATTATAGTCAGGAACATTGAAAATAGCGACCCAAGAAGAAAGCATCGGATTGAAATGAAATTTAATACACATAATGACACAGATGAGAGATTCACTTGATCTCAAAAACAAGACAATTAAACGAATACAGGGTGTGAAACGACACAAATACTGGGCAACTTCAATAGCGCGTTGGACCACCTCCAGCTGCAATACATGCCGCCACACGGTCCGGCATTGAGTTGATTAGACACCTTATGTTGTCCTGAGGCAGATGGGCCCACAAATCTTGAACAGCCAACTATAAATCATGTACAGAGTGACACGAAGGCATCTGCCGTTTTAGCTGATCCCACACGTGCCCTACAGGGGACGAATCGGGGGAGCGGGCCGGCCATGGAAGAGTTCGGAAATGACGTAGGAGGTCTTGAGCAACGCCTTGCTGTATGCGGACGAGCATTATCTTGCTGGAAAATTGCCCCTGGGAGACCATTTAGGAAAGGTTCTACATGGGGTCGAAGAATATCATCAACGTAACGTTGGCCCGTTAAGGATCCACGCATCACAATTAAAGTGGACCGGCTATCATAGGCTATGCCCCCCAGACCATTATACCAGCTGTGCGGGCAGTGTGACGTAGAACAGTGTGGGGAGAATTGTACCACTCACCAGGGCACCTCCACACCCGTACACGGTTATCATCTGTCCCCAAAACAAACCGGGATTCATCACTAAACACATCCTTTTGCCAATCTGTGACATTCCACATTGATCTGGCTTGGCACCACTGTGGACGCAGTTGCCGATGTTCCGGTGCTAAAGGAAGTGCAAGGAAAGGGCGCTTGGATTTAAGATTTGCTTCTGCAAGGTGTCTGGAAATTGTTTGTGGAACAATTGCTACGCCTACGTCTGCTCGTATCGTTGAACGAGTCACTGTGTGGTCCACAAGTGCTTGCCGCACGATCCTCTCTCCTCGTGGTCTTCCTGGTCGCTCCAGACCCGGTTTTCCGCACGTGGGTACCTTCTCGCGTCCACTGTTCCCAACAATTTCTAACGGCACACTCCGAACGATCCACCTGGCCAGCAATACGGCGCGTCGACCAGCCTTCAGTTTTCATCCCGATGATTAGGCCTCTGACAAACTCGCTTAACTGTGAGAAATGTCTTCTAGCTCGTTTACCTGGCATGTTTCGCTTACCAAAGTCTTCCTACAATCGGCGGGTAATCGTCATGTTTATGAATCTTCGAATTGGCGCTGGCTTATATAGCACCTTCTTCCTGATTGTAGCGCCAGATCGGCGTGTATGAGCATGCGTATTGGCACAAAACTTGGATAATTTGCATATCACATTACGCTGTACTTATTTGCAAAGTTTCGCGATTATACTTAGCTTCCTTCTTGTGTCGCTATTTTCAATGTTCCTGAGTGTATATCGTTTCAAAGCGATTAGGAGGTTGACTATTTTGTAGTAAAAAACATATATGCATCAGTAATTGTTCGATTTGTCAGAAAGTCCTGTATTCAAAAGATGCCAATAAATAGGAATCATTCAATGAAACCTTTCCTCGAAGATCACTTTCAAGAGGTGATATAAATAGGCTTTCTTCAATAATCTTTGTAACAGCAACAAAGTGTTTTGTCAGTGGTAATATCAAAGCGGTAACAAAGACATCCTATGAAGTTTGTTATGCTATTGGGAATGATATAAAACTGTTTAATGATGCAGAAATTGTGAAGGCATGTTTCTGTGTTTCTTTAATTCTTCTAATTAAGTGTTAGTGACAAAAATAAAAAATAATAATTAAAGAATGCACAACAGGAGCTATAATACTTTGAACAATTTTCCACATTTTAAAAATTTCCAGTGTTATCTTAGTCTTAAAGCATTTCTCCCCTCCCTCCCCTTTGTCCTCATGTTACGGCCAGCGTGAAGTAGCTGATGGATGGATGCGGCCCAGCAGGAAAAAAGTTTAAGTACCCCTTTTCTACATTTATACTAAACATAATAAGGCAATAAATATGTATTGCATTTAATCCCTACAAAATTCCTATTTCAAACTATGAATTAAAGTTGTAAAGCACCATATAAATGTAAATATCGCTTTTAAAAGTTAGAGCTTGTCTACCAAAGTGATTTCTTTCCATAACAATACTGACTGAAGATGCTTCATTTACGCTTCAGCAGTGTTTTTTCAGCATTAATATTCTTCCCTAACTCATCGTGAGATTTTCCCCCGCACCTGTGGCTTCTGTTATCGACCGTTGTGAGCCTTCCTGCCTCCAACCGCTCTGATCGCCTTCTCTATGGCTTCATTTGATTCTCCGTTTCATGATGCACAAAAGACACTTCCATTAATACTTTCAGTAGCTCTAAATTGTAACGAAAGCTTTGTGCAGTTAAGAAGGCAGCAGTAAGTTTCATCATAAGTTTACTTTCGACCAAAAAGAACATATGATTGTGTGTAACTTTTGAAATATTTTCATCAATTTGAGATTTTTAATATTTTTTGTCGATAAGAGACAGAGTGAAAGTACAATTGGTGATATCGATTGATTTTTTCGCTGCCATGAGCAACATTTAATTTATTTGGGTTTTTTAAACACCCTCTGATTTCCTATATTTTCCCAAATTTGATGCACATTTTAAATCTTTTAATGTTTTATATTATATATTTTAAATTTTATATCATTTGTTGATTTAAAGATTTTTTTAAAATTTTTTAATAAACTGTTGTAAATACGCGGGATGATGAAAAGAGAAAAATAATGCTAGAAATTCATTTTAATTATTTAAACAATCTTTTTCATATTTTTAAAAGACTTCTTTCACCGTTAATTACGTAGATTGACGTAGAGTAAGAAATATTCATAGCCGCATAACAGAAATTCTGTGTGTGTAGTATGTTATAACCATTTGTGAATTTTATTATATTAATGTTAATTATGTGGGAAATCGTCTGATGATATTAGATTAAAATTCTTACAACAGAAAAGAAAATACCAAGTGAGACTGAATTGTGTTATATCCACAAATTTTTTCCACACAATAAAAGACAAAATGATGACATTTTTCTAATTCTCACACATTACTTTATTTCTTATAGTAAATAAGAAGGCTGCACATCTTTAGATATATTTCGGGATTATTTTGTTAAGGTTATAACTTTAGTAGGGAAATATATTTTCGTGTTGTTTTCTTTTAAACTTCAACTTTTAATATTCATGCAAAATTCCATATCTCAATACAGGAATTTTTAGTCTCTAAAATTCATAGATATCTATACAAACTTACGCGGTCTGTGGCATTTTTCGAGTAAAATGTATGTAAGATATGCTTATGTTAACCAAATAAATAAGTATTAGTAATAAAATTGGCAATTTTGTAAAATAAACCCTTTTTTAACAGCGCTAGTTACTCTGTAAATAACGAGTGCATCGCTCCATTTCCGTGACACACATAATTGTATGCTCTCCAACTGGATCGACTCAGTTAACTGGTGAAACAAAAGGTAAGAAATATCGTCGAACTCTATTTTATTTCTACTAAATTAAATGCATCCTTTTTTTGAATGTAGGGTTATTGAATGTAGGGTTAATTTTTTAATGGTCTGGCATTTGAGGAGTTTTTGTTAATATTTCATTCTGTAAGGGATATCTCCCTCTTCAATACTCATAAAACTAAGTAAAAGTAGGCATTTAATTTATCGAACCGGATTGAATAATATTTTTGCATTTGTTATTCCTGATTTGAGAAATATTTACCTAATATAAATTGTTAAAGAGTAAAATGTCTTTAACTTCGTGTAACATGTAATTTTAAAATTGAAATTTTCAAATATAGTAAAACCTGTTTTGTGTGGTAGATAGGGACCGCATAAAAAGAAACCGCTCAAAAAATATTCGAAAATATATATTTCATAAGTACTTATGTATAGCAAACAACTTTGTTGACATACTACAGAAAAAAAAAATTTTTTTTACACTGTGGAGAGGGACCGCATAAAAAAAGTAGCACGTAGAAAATATGTCAATTATTTATGAATATGAGATAGTACTTCCAAACAAAATAAATAATAAAATTACATGTGGAAACATTTTTAAAACATTTTATTCCTCATTGTAAGAATATAAAAGGTTTTCAAAATGCTCCTACATAATTCACTGTTTCTCGTCGTAATTCAAAACGCGCATCTTCCTGTGATGAATTAGTTCAAAATCGTTTTTGTCACTTGAAGACACAATTTCAATCGATTTATTTTTTGGCATTTTAAAGTAAGTGATAAGTTTTTGCGACGATGGTCGGTTGGTCAGTTGCTTCTAAATGTCACGATAACCCATATTTTGGATCGAAGCTGTTTTTGGAATTTCTAACTGCTTTCGGAATTTGTATCTGTTTTAAGAAAATGCTTTTCTGGCTTGTTAGAAAGCTAGATCCTAGCATATATTTTTTCCGCTCTCAAAGAATCCAGTGCTTCTAGTCCGTCTTCTTAATTTATCAAATTAAGGATAATGTCAAAGTCACTGACAGTTTCGTCTTCAATCAAGAGTATGGTGTTATCGCTATGAAAGAAAGCAATTAAACGTGCATTTTGGAGAGATTGTGAATAATAAATGAGCAGAGTGTCTTAAAATGTATATACAGTGGCGTAACATACACCCCATATTACAGAAGTGTACGTTACAGCACTGTATCTAAGACCAAATATGTACTTGGTGTCAGACACCAAGTTCGTATTAGGGTTTGGAATTCAAACCCTGACTTTGAGGGGGACGCTAATATTCTTCATTACGCCACTGTGTATATATGTACAGTGATAAACGTTACAGTGGTGCCAAAATTGTTGAAATTTATATACTGCATAAAGAAGGACCGCACAAAAACAGGTTCTATTGTACAAAAACTTTCTTTAAATCAAACTCATTATTAAAATGAGGATAACTAACATTACTTTTTAGAATATAAATGTGAACGTATTATTTATTGTTCGACTCTTAGTTGTAATTAATTTTCTCTCTCTAAGCAACTTAAATTTTTTCAAAAATTGTACTAACATATTTTTTGTGTTCTTAAAAAATCATCATGTATTCAAGTGTTACTCTATCAAAATGTCTTTACATATTCTCTCTTCTTAGACTTAAAGGAAGCAAATGTCTAAATTTTAATCTAAGCCATTATAGTTGTGAAAGAAGAATTATTTTAGTATTTGTCCTAAAGTCTGAAAAGTGATGTGCCAATTGTAAATAACCTGAAATTAATTTTTTAAAAATAATTATTTTTTAATGTAACGTATTGTGCTTGCATAAAGATCTGCGAGTAAAAATGCTTGTTAAATAACTAAGTAGTTTTTTCGTTGTCATAACATTTACAGTGAGAGAATAGCGTTTATTGTTCTATACAGTTTCATTAGTAGCTGAAATTCATTTTAAGTGCAATATACTTACAATTTTATAATTTTGTGTTGTCATTTTTCGAGAAACTTAAGAAGAACTGAAACTTATCACTTCTTTTTTTCATTCGCTTTTAGCTGAACAATATTTAAGCTGGAGGTTTTAGGTAATTTCGAATGAATTTAAAAGAAGTTTTCTCGTAAGAGACATGTTGCTCCAGTGTTAATAATTTCAGTTTTAATTAAAGAAATTAGAGGATTGTGTGTGGCATCTTGCTACTGATACGATTGTACAAAATCTGTATTTAAATAGAATTGTCTAACGCTTGTTACAATCCTTCTGAATTGTCAACAAAAACGAGACTTTAGAAACATTATGTACAATCACGTCCAAATTTAAGGTCACAAACATAAAATTTGTGAACACTGATGTTTAACCATCTTACCTTTTAAATAACGTGATGAATCCATGGCGCTGAAAACAGAGTCTGACTTACCTTTTTCCACCTCAACTATTTCACTGCAAGATGAACAGAAATCCAGACTCAGAGTGAGGGGGTAACATGAGATGTTTTGGGAAATAAAAATTTAAACGGTTTTGCAGTTTACATTGTTTGTTTCTTTATAAAATGTAAAACGCTGAAATAATATGTGTAATTCCTTCAATTGAAAATTTCAAATAGTATAATGAAAAGGTCATTAAAAATAATTACTCTCTGTTGCACAGAACTCCTATATATATATTTAAAAAATATAGGTAGGTATCACAATGAAAATATTATCATACTTTTCCATAAGGACTTGAATAAAATCTATTTCTGACAATGTGCTTTATAACTTATATATATTGCCGTGCTTTCTTTTACATCCTATTATATATCTGTATTAAATCAATACAAAATTCATTGCAATAAATATTTATATTCTACCATAGGGGACAGCTGCAATCAAGAGTGTCAGAATGGCTCTTTTTGAACGTCCCACTATACTATCCCTTCGTGAGATGTCAATGACAAAATTAGCCATAAATTTATGTCGTGATCCCGAAATCCTGGACTTCGTGAAAGATAATGGATGCGTCTCATTCGTTTTTCCAAGTAAAGAAACCCACTTATATAGGGGTGTAAAAAGTCCGAAGGAAGAAATCTGGACTTGGAAGGACATTCTGATGCAATCATTTTTTTCTTCCTTCTACGTACGCCATGAGCCGCTGGACCTTGAAGATTATGTAACTAATGTTAGTCCCGAAAGAAGGAATGTTCTGCCTTTTGCAAGGTGGGAAGAACTCGTCGAAGAAAAGATATCCTCATTGCCAACGCTCTTAAAGCGAAAAGTACTCGACGTGTTTCGCTCATTTTGTATTGAAATCGACAAATGGATCAAGTACCATTCTCAAGTTTGGGAAAATTTCTCAAAATTCCACGCAGTGCCCGTACGATTTTCAGTGGAATTCATTTGGACAAATCGATCTAGTGGGAACTGCTAGTGCGTTAATAGTAAACGAGACGCTAGATATCAAAGATCGTTACATTCTAGCCTGCCTTTACGGTTTGATGGATCAGATGCCGATCGGAAAAAAAAGGTGCCTGACGAAATTGTTCAAAAGTATTCAAAGTTAGCTAAGAGAGAAGTTATTGTTCAGAAAGAATTTAATTGGACCTCCAAAGGATTCCAAATTAACTACTTTATGCGCAATAGCTCATTTACCAATCTAACATCCAAAAAAAAGGTGTTATTTCTTAACACTGTGCTGTCGGAGGAATGCTTGCAGTGCGATGATTTTCTATTTTATATGTCACATATGACAACGGAGGAAAGTAAGGACGTTTTTTAAAATAAGTGCTTTTAAAATTTTACTGCTTCTTTTAAACTGGCCTACAAGGTGAGTTTTTAAAGGTTGCAGAACATTTGTTGCCGTATTTTACTGAAATCAATTTTTTTGTAATGCTAGATATTATCATATACCAGCGAATTATGTTACGCCGGAAAGATTTTAACTACATCGGTCTCTTGAAAGGATTCTGGTCTCTAAGCCCATCAAATTTAAAGGAATCTTTAAAGAATTATCCCATATATGAACCGCTCATGCTTATAATAAACTTCCCTGTCGGTGAGATCTTTCCAAGTGAGAAACTTCTCCAAAGTTACGAAAGTGGTTATTTGACATTTAGATGTTGTGGAGTGAAGTATCTATTACATAGTGGAAGAAAACCATCGCACCTTCGGGCATGCGCTCCTAAAATAGAATGTGAACTTCAACGTCCATTTGTTTCTACTTTTGTTTTTATTAAACATCTGAAGAGATAATCTGAGAAATTCGTAAATCCGGATCTGAGTGAATGACATGAATATGAGTAGTTGTTATTCAGTTATTAATTCTGTTGTGAATCATATGGATGAAGTGTTCTGAGGGAATGGAGCGTAGTCTTATGGAGCGTAGTCACTTATGGAGGTACCATAGTCTTTCTCGACAAAAATCATATTTAACGGATTCGGTCTTAATATTGATCTTGGCTTCGGCGTTACTAGATGTGCCGTTGTTTCTTTAGATATTTTTCTCTCATATATATATTTCAGTCTTATATTTTGGTACTTGTCCATTAGCCGGGTGCAAATGTCGCCAATTGTGAACCAAACGCAAGCCAAGTCGCGAAGCGAATGACAATGGAATAAAAGCCGAAAAAAGTCATTTTAATTGTTTATACTAATTAATATAAGCAAATATTAATTTGTAATAAGCAAAACAAGCTCAACTATAAAAAAATATTAATGAATTGTAAACAAAACAGTTTTAATCAAACTCAATTTGGACGATTCGAACCTCATACCATTGCGAATACTCTTCTTTGTGTGGCATGTTGAGAAATGCTGCACCGCTAACATACTCCGTCACAAAAAGACAGCTTCCTCTCATAATTCTGATCACATATTGCATTTTTTGCCAAAATATCGTTCTCTTGAAAAAAAGAGACAGCATCTTCTGGCTAAATCCCAAATTTTGTCATCATTTTTTAAAACAAAAATTAAGATGGGAGAGGGAAAGGAAAACGTGTGTTTTTAAGTGAATTTAGAGAATACAGCACACACACACATATCCCCCAAACGAACGTACCCCATACGGTTGTAAGAAATTTGGCCGAATTCTACATCATCTGGCGATTTTTCGCTTGCACCCGGCTAACGGTAAATTATCTATATTTTAAATTGGTAATTTAGTTTATTAAAGATTATTACGTTTATTGTTATGAATAAATACAGGAAAATACATTTATGGATCCCAGATTATTTTAGAGTACAACAAGCACCATACACACATTTTTAAATTGTATTATTCAACAAACTAGATTTTTTTTCCTTTAGAAAAGGGCTACAGGGAATGCGGAATTTTAAATTTAGAAAACATATCATTACATATACACCCTTGATGTATAAGTAAGAATATGTTTCCTTCGATATAAATTCTACCGAATTTAGATCAAATTTATTACCATGCGGCGAGTGTTAAAGAAATTATTTAATTTGAGAAATTGTGTACTAAAGAAATGATAAAACAAGTGGAGATGTTTTTGAAGATATGTGTATGTGCATTTCTATAACCAACTTCTTAGAAAGGGGCTACAAGAAAGTAAGTTCCTGTCTTCAATGAAAAGAATGGAAACCTTTTTTGGAAGGGAAATTGGAATTTTCAAAAAAAAAAATAAATTCTTGTCAACACAATTTCACCTAATTGAAACACTAATCATATCGTTTGATATCTAGAGTTGGAAAATTTCTGATATTCTACATTGGTCTGTTTATTACATTTGCGCAGTAGTACAATGCACTCAAATGCCGAACAATTTCGATCGAGTCTTCGCTCCTCACCTCGCTTCAAGGACATCTTAAGGCTTCTTGATATCCTGGACCCCTATATAACTGCAGGTCCCGCCTGTGACCCTTAAAAGTAAATAGTAAATAGCCTATGTTTTTGAATACTCGTACAAACAAAAACTCGAAACAAATAAATGTGCTTGATTACAATTTACAAACCGACTGAAACCTTTTGACTGTAAGAGTATTGATGGTGTATGGAGATAGGCTCAGCCCTGTTCTTGGTCGAAGGCCATCACATGTAGTCAATTGACATATCGTCCTAAATTCCCTGTTTTCCGGAGAGTACAACCGGAAGTAATATTTAACCGTTTTAATTATTTGACTTACGATCTTATTAAGACTGAGCCGAGAACGAGACGATGCCTTCATTCACTGCGAAAAATCGGTATTCAGAACTGAGCACAAAATACTCACTTTTGAATACGCAGCATACTCAAAATACCTTCGATGCAAGCATACTCAAATTTGAGACTAGCCCATTCTCATCTTTGGCAACGACTACATACTCAAAATTGTAAACATCACATACTTATTTTTGAACCTGTTACTGGATAAAATTTGAAAATATAACAGCTAAATTAGTGTGTAATGCACTCATTTATGAGTATTTATGGGTCAAATATGAGTATGTATGTCATTTATTTTCCATACTGTTGTATCCAATACGAATTTTTAACATAAAAATATACATCAAATCAAATTTAAAGGGATCTAAATATGAGATACTTAAGTTGTAAATTTCATTTTTTTCCATCTTATTTATTATTTAATTTACATTTTATGAAGTTTTTACCACTTAACTTCGAAAATCTAAATTCTTTTGCATTTATTCTGTAACAAAAAAGTACTTCCGTATCATCGCAAAAGTACCAACGTTCAAGATAATTCGCCATGTCTCGTACGCGCTGAATTAACAACCATGTACTTCGTTTTATATAATGTCGCCAATATTTTTGAAGGGATACGCAAGTTCCAACAAAAATAGAATTTTTCGTTTTAAAAATGTAAATGCTATGTGATCAAAAACTATATTATTTTTGAACTAATACCTCAAATTTAAATCATTAAAAATAACAAGAATGGATTCGATGCAATAGTTGAACAAATGTGTAGGCAATTTGGCTTATTAAAAGTTATATTTATATTTCTAGAAGCAATATATTGTCTCTTTAAAATACTATACAAACAGAAAATGAGCTTTTATTTAAAACCAGTCTTTCAATCAGTATCTTGGAAACATTATTCATTAAGAAGTGTCTTGGAAACATTATTCATTAAGAAGTGTCTTGGAAACATTACGATGTGAATAACAGACTTTTCATATTAAAAATTTCTAAACACAAAGTAAGAAAGGAATAGTTTTTTACATATTATGTAACAAGAAAAGAAAAAAAAACTTCTAAAACTTATAAAACCGACTAAAAAAAGTCTCATTAGCCTCCAGGTGAGTAAGTACGTTTTTTTTATCAATTGTTTTGTTTAAAACGATACATACACAACCTCTGCTCTCAACACTCATCAACCGAGCTATTGGGACTCCCTTTTAATCCATCCATATGGAAATAAAAATGCGTTGTAATATATGTTCCAAATCAAGCTCACTTTTATATTAACTGATATTATACTCTATCACCAAAGAAAACAAATATTGTAGTTTTTAAGTTAATGTTTTTTTAAATCAGAAATTAAAATATTTAAAAAGTTTAGTCCTTAGAACAATGTAAAAACAACTAAAACAGTAGATTTTTACATTTACAAAACATTTAAAAAGCAAATTTTTTAACCAACTGGAAAGAGATTTTAGAGAAGTTTTCAGAGCCCATTTAGAAGAAAGAAAAACATCTAAGGACCAATCGAACCATAATCTAGCCATTTTTACTAGTGAACAGCATTTTTAAATGATTCACTGTAAGTAAGAAAAATAAAACAAATCATATCTTTGAAATATTTATTCTGGAAATTGTACATACATATCAAACATTGAAAAACGAAACCAGGATATAAATGTGATTTTTAAAACAACATGACTTAATCCATGACATTTTTTATTGATTTTTTTATAAAAACTATCTCTCTCTATATAACCCATATTATAGTCAATTCTATTCTAATTTGTATAGCATAGCTTAGCTTATCTTTTAATGTAATATATATCAAATTATCATTTTAAATATAGAAAGTTCTAATGTGTAAAGGTACATTATTAAACAGATTATTTTACTTTTATCAAATCAACAATATTTCTTGGGAGTTTCTAAATATGACTAAAAATGCCTTTCAAACAATGTATCAAATAAATTACTTGTTGGGATACATCAGTCATCTAAATTATATACTGAAGAATTTATAGATAGCTGCTTCTGAGAGGAATCTTAAAAGTTTCCTCATTAGAGTAAAATCTCTCCAAATATTGTTCACAATTATGTAGTTTTTAAACGACTATCTACAAAATTTAGCATAAATTGTAGTGTTATGCTACCCAGTATGACTATTTTGAATATGACGACAAAAACTGCAATGGGAATCAAATGGTCTTTGGCAGAAAGTGTAAAATGTATGAAATTTGTAAATAATTTTTATCCATAAAATATAAAAAAAATCACAGCTATGTGCAAAAATTAAAATAAATTATGAATTGTAATATTAAAAAGGAATATTTATCTAACAAGTAGAAATGAAACTAATGCAAATTAAAAATAAAGCATTTATAATTCAGAAACAAGGTAAAAAGGTTTTTAAAAATACAAATTTTTAACTCATACACACATGAAGACATGTCTTGCTAAAAGTGAGAGAGTATTAACATAGCACAGTTCAGCTACACAAGGGTTTTTGGAGACAGACCTCGTAATCTTGAACCATGGTCAAATGACGCGGACGACACCTGTGCTGGCACCCCTCCTATTCTAACTACCACACCAGCAGCAGGACGTTTAAATTCTCGACAAATTTAACATGCATCGCTTCCCTGCACAGCAGTGCGGGTCTTCATCGGCACTAGGCTGGAAATCGATATAACAGCCACGAGTTTGTTACCTTGACTACTAAGCTACCATGGCCACTACGACTTACTGAAGTTAACGTTTATAAGAACTACCCTTCGTTGGAACAATATATATATATAGGGAGCTAATTTGTTATTATTTCTTTGCGCGCAATACATCTTTTAGGCGCAATTTTGCTATCCCTGCAAATAACATTTTGGAATCTAATAGTTTTCAATCCAAGAAGGTGGTCTCACACTAAGAACTCAACATGTAAGTAATTTAAAAGTACAGCCTAATCCTGACAAAAGAGGAATTACATTAATTTTAAAAAAAGAAAAATGTAAATGTTATTATTGTAGAAAAATATGATGACCAGGATTTAAACAAGGTATTTAGAAATGTCGGGAAAAGAAACAGATCAAAAATGAAAAAATAATAACTGTTAAAAACTAAAAAAAATTTAAAACAAAAAATAAATCAATATCAAGATGTGAAAAGATTAATGGTGAAATGTTATAAATCCGATTCTTTAAATATTTTTTAATATATTAGTGGAATTTGAAAATATTGAAAATATATATATATATAATTCGAATAATTTTCAATTAATCCAAAAATTCCAGGAACATTTAAAAATGCATTAATTAAAAATAAAGTTGAAGTAAAATTACAATTTGCTGCCAGTGAAAGAAGAGTTATTTCCGATAGATTTACTATCGTGTTCATGCAAATTTATATTGTAAACATCTGCAATAAAACATACTGCAGTCAAATTTTTTAAAATGTATGTAAACAATTTTCATTTTGCTGCCATGCGTATCACATTTCATAATGGCCAAAATAAGCAAAATCTCAATCTAGAATAAGAATTTTCTTTTGAAAAAAAAAAGATTATTAGAAACCCATGTGCAAATTTAGTAATCCTTTTAGTCCAGAAAAATTGAAAGTGGGGCCCTGATATACTTTTAATAAAATATTTAGTTAATACCAATAATATTTTAAATGTTCATTTGTGAATAAATGAAAGAGGACTAAAACTGCAATCTAGACAACGGGCAGCATGGAAATGTTTGTTTGTTAAAAAAATCTACTTAAAATTTTCGTAAATTAATAAGAGTACTGCCTTAAATATAAAACAGTTAAAAATTCATTTTAATAATAATATGCATAATAAAATAAAATTACAAAAGAGAATAAAATTTAAAAAAATATAATAAAAGAAAAAATAAAATGGATGACAACCACAAAACCAAATTGAAAGGTATTGGTAACCATATTGTAATGTTATCGCCTAACTTGACAATTGTCAGCAACGAAACTTGGTACGTAGTGTACCGATATAAAATTAGAACATTAATTTCAATACTCCAAAACTAAAAACGACAAGCTGTCTACTTTGCCTTCCAACCTGAAAAATAAAAATTAAAAACATTTAAGATACTTTCTACTACCTATCTTGTTTTTCTGCTTTTGAAATTCCATGGAAGAAACTCGATATTAATAGCCGAAAAGTATAACTGAATATGAATAAATATTATGATTATTTTTTGAGATACAAGTCTTTCACTTTTTTCCCACTGAAACAATCGAGGGCCAGCTTTACGAATTAGTTTTCTACGTCTCATTATCTAAAAAAAACACTTTTTTCATCTATGCTTTAATCTGTTAAAAAAATATTTTTGTCAATAAGTATATTTCCCAACTAATGCAGAAGAAATAAAATTACAAAAATCTTGGTGTACCTGAAAAAATGCAATATATATAAAAGAATTACTTGTTTTATTATTATGGTGCTTCCTGTATGTAAATTCATATAAAATATTTGCTGTAATAAAATACAGGGCACACCAGGGAACACCCCTACTGGAGTTTCCTGGTGTGCCCTGGGAAAAGGGGAAAACGGAACCGAAAGGGAAACTGAAAGGGGGAAACGTAATCTCACATATCATACCGTGTTCCCTGAAGTGATCATATAATTTATATGTAATCATGGTCCTGAACGAATAAATAAAAGCGTAAAATATACTTAATCGGGTTAAATATCAAGAATCTGATCTATATCTCATTCATTTTCATCCGAATAAACAAAACACTATAGTCACATTAAAGGTGTGTTATAAACTAGAAGATCAATATGTTGCGAATTAAAACTTACTTTAACTGGGCTTGTGTGTTTATTATATATATATAATAATAATATTTATATAAAATATCAGATTAATAAGAAGTTTTAGAAATATCCCAATAGTTTTCAATAAAAGTAAAGTATTATGTTCATGAAAGTATTGCCTTTATGCCGTGGTCTAACGTACACCTCCATATTGCTGGATGCCCTGGGTACTAGGGGGCCCAAAGCCTGACCGCCACCGAGTACCTACCTTTTGTAAAATCCAACTTGTGATCCCAAAACCTGACTTTACCGGGGGGCCCAAATGTCCTCCGTTTCACCATTGCCTTTCTGCACATTGTTATAAGAGAAATCAGTACTTACATATTATGGCAGATTTCTTGCATGTTTCTGTTCATGTACAACATACCTGCATACAGAAGTTTTTGTACCAAAGCTGGATTATTTTTTGGCACTTACATATTATCGCAACTGTTTGGGTGAGATTGAATGAAATGAAGTACATGGTTGTGTCAAATGAGCATGAACAACTTATGGAAAAATAGGGTTGCCAACTATTTCGAATGTTGGCATTGTTGCGATAATATGAAAGTACCTAATTTTCTCTTCCTCTAATCCATTCAAGACCAGTTGATTTTCGCTGTTAAGCCTAACTCCATTTCAAAATTCATATAAAACTTTTGCCAAAATTTATGGTTAATAATCATTCGGAATCCGGATAACACCAGTATGATCACAGGACTCAGAAAATGGAAAATGTAATCTCACATATGATACCTTGTTCCCTGAAGTAACCACGTATATGTAATCATGGTCATGAACGAATAAATAAATAAAAGAATAAAATATACTTAATCACACGCACACCCGCAGGTTAAATATCAAAAATCTGATATATATATCCTTTATTTTCATCCAAATAAACAAAACACGATGGTCACATTAAAGGTGTGTTATAAACCAGAAGATCCATATGTTTTGAATTAAAACACTTTGACTGAGCTTGTGTGTTTATTATAAAAAAATACCAGATTAATAAGATTTTTTAGAAATATCACAATAGTTATCGATCAAAGCAAAGCCTTATGGTCATGAAAGTAAAGCCTTTTTGCAGTGGCGTAACATACACCCCCTTTGTAAAATCCAATTTAGGGGCCCTAAACTTGACTTTGCAGGGGGCACAAATGTTCTCTGTTAAGCCACTGCCTTTCTGCACTATGTTATACTAGCTGGTATACCCGTTCTTCTTCGCACGGGTGAACTGAAAAATTAAACTACACAGATTGAAGGATAAAGAAGTTTTTAATGAGTTAATTTTACGTGAATTGCAAATTAAACAAAAGAAGCTTTTGCGTAGCTCAGCTAAACAAAAAAAAAGAGAGAGAAATAAAACACATTTGTTAAATTTTAAGTATGTAGATCTAATAGCTGATAAAAAGGATTTTTTTTTAAATTTATAACTCCCGTAACACTCTTGAGGGTCGTTTTTTGAAAATACCTCCCTAAGCTGATCTCTGCTCAGCAAAAGTAACACATTCTTAAAAGTTTTGCGTAATGAACGCTTAAAGTAGTGTAAATAATTTATATCTGAGAGTATAATACATTAGTATTACTTTCTGTAGTATTTATTTTATGTTAAAATTGTAATATTCGCAAGCAACGCCGTTTCTTAAATTATAATGACGATTCAATGAAAAACATAGCGAAATGTTAACGATAGAGTCAAGTTGGCAAATGCCTAGCTACTTTCATAACTCGAGCTTTATTAGAGCTTTGTAAGACCCGCCGTGTAGGGGGTCATTGGTTGACCCCATGTCAAAGCAGAATCAAAAATGGGGTTTTAGTAGTTGGCTATGTGTAATGACATAGATAAAGGTTTTTCCAGGGTTAAAGTGTAAAATTGAGGCCCTTTGGATTTGGCGACCGGAATTGTTCGCCAAACAACTTAATTCAAATGCATTACTGGTGTAACTTTTACTTTTTTTTTTTTTTCTCATTAACATTTATTTATTTTCATTGGAAAAATCTGCTTCATAATTTTTCGCAACACCTATCGCTAAATTAAACCAATTATCGCCAATTCATGTTGCTATAAAATTAACTTTGCCAAGACTCCCTTCATCTCTATTTTACACTTGAACCCAGGATGGGTTTTATAAGAATGTTGCTTACAGTTGTTTAATTTTGATCTGAATAAATCAAACAATTGACTTATGAATCAAGTAAATTGCATTAAATTAATAACACTAGTCTTTTTTAAATAATCTGCCAGTATAAAGTAAACATTTATTACATATCTAAATCAGCTGTCAATCATATAGAGAGTGTAAGTAATAATTTTACCAGCATATTAAACTTATATTAAAAAGAAGTCACGTACTTTTCGATTTACAAACAAGAGAAAATCAGAAATTACAACAAAGAATCTATACTCATTTTAATACTCATATGTTCCTCCGCGTGTAGCGTGGTAGATATGAAATATTGTTCGGTAGATTTAAGAGAACTAAGTTTGTTGTTGAACCCCTATTTTAAAAATATTTAGCCAGGATATTAAAAGAGCTTCTGTAATCTTGAATATCTTTTTAATTTCTCTGAGAGTGTTAATTAACAATTTTTAGAGGATTTTGAGTACATGTACTGTATCAAATTTGAGAAAGGCCTGCGTTCAAATCTGATACAAACATACTCATTTCAAAATGAGTATGTCTACGTTTTCATTTTTGAGTATGTCTTTTTTCTCCGTGTAGTGGTCCCGACAGACGTTGTCCTGTACACACGTCTTACAAACTTTTTTGAATAAGTTGTAACAACCTGGACCCTTTTGGATGAAATTTTTTATAAAGAAAGTTATTACAATACCTGACATCATCACATGTACAGTTACCACAATTCAACCTATCGATTGCGGGTGAGAATGTATTTATCATGAAATAAGTTGTACATAGAACCTATTCTGAATAGAAACTTAACTTGTTTGGATTAAGGGTAAAAAAGATAAATCTCGAACTTTTTCATAATAGGTATATTTTTTAATGCACAAAAAATAAATTTATCGTAATGCCATTGAATGTACAATGTTTTTGGTTAATCCTTGAGGGGTATAAACAAACAAATGCGATGGTTTGTGAAACCTCGGACATGGAACATATAATTGGCCGTGCAAAAAGCAAGGGTTTTCTAAATATAAGCCACAAATTATCATTGTCTGACCTTGTGACTTATTAATGGTCATAGCAAATACCAAGCGAATTGGAAATTGCAATCTTTTGAATGGGTAGGTGTGTCTGAAAGAATCATTGGGATCTGTGGTAGAAGTACAACTTCACCTTGAAGTTTGCCTATCAAAATAGTGGCCTCAAGAATATAGAAAATAGTGGCCTATATATATATGATTTATTTATGAACAATTACGTGCTCTTACATAATTTTGGCACATATTTAAATAATTGCGGTATCTGACCGAATTGTGAATCTAAATCATTCTCGAATCCACTTGAACCCACACAAAAATATCATCCAAATCGGTCCAACCGCTTAGGAGGAGTTCAGTCACATACACACAGAAGAATTATATATATAAAGATATATGCTGTATCGTGGTGAAATGAATAATCTCTCCAATTCTGCAATTATTTTTTTGTCTGATTTTGATAGTAAATTAGATTGCAATTTTCAAAAAGGCCAAAATATATCGGAATATTCTCCCCCCCCCCTTTTTCTTGCCACGCATTAGCAGAATAAACAGCACACAAGTTTAAAACAATTGTGCGTTTTAAGATTTTTTAATTAATATATCTTTTTAACTAATTGCGATATTGGACCAAACTATGAATCTAAATCATTCTGGAATCCACTTGAATCGACACAAAAAATGTCATCAAAATCGGTCCAGCCGCTTAGAGGAAGTTCAGTCAAATACACACTCACAGAAGAATTACATATATCAAGTTTATTAGAAAAGATATTAAATAAAAACATTAAAAAGCATGATTTATCTGCATTTTTGTAACAATAAAGACTCGGTTTGGCCACTTTGGCTAAAAATCGATTTTCAATGCCAACTTACGTCATTTTTATAACAATAACGTTGTTACAACAATGCAGGTGAATATTGAGTTGAATGTTTTTAATTAAGATCTTTTTAACTAATTGCAATATCGGACCAAATTGTAAATATAAACCATTCTCGAATTCACTTGAACCCACACAAAAAATTTCATCAAAATCGGTCCAGCCGTTTAGGAGGAGTTTAGTCACATACACACGCACAGAAGATTTTTATATATAAAGATTTACCAAAACTCTTTTTGAAGAATCAACTAAAAAGACCGGAAGTTTGAACAGTGAGCAAGCGAAATGAAGCCCGTTATGATGCAGAATTCAAGGCCCATGGAAATATGGACAAAAACAACACTTTATTGAGGATTTTAAAAATTAATATAGTGTGAGATACAAAACAAGTACCACATTCAATGTATAATATTAATAAAAAAAAACAGATTTTTGATTTTTTTTAGCTGTGAGGATGGTTCTAAAACTAAGAAAGAAAGAAATCTGGAAAAATAAATCAAATGATATAGAATGCATCTATTTCAGCGTTAGCGTTGCAATTCATTGCGTGAACTATTTTTGCCACTACAACAAACGTCGACAGTGAGTACCTATTTTCTTGACATAGACGAACGATAACAGTAGCGAGAACATCCCTTCCAGAATTCTATCGATTGACGTAGAACACGTGAATAACCAACAAAAAGAACTTAATCTTATGGTGTATTCTTGGAGAGCCATCATAGGCCGGTGAAACTAGCCAAAATTTCATAAATTCAAAGAAAAAAAACCCGACAATGTGTTCAATATTTTTGAAAAAAGCATTCAATATTTCTTTTTTTTTCTTTTTCAATTATAACGAAGTAGTTTTAGTATTTCCAACAAAAATTACAAAAAAAAATTAATTTAACAGGGCAATTTTTTTTATTCCAGTGTCGATATGAAACGATATTTTGCTTATAAGTTTGTAAATTGCACTTCGCTAACGAGGCCTTAAGAAGAAAGGCAGAGGATTACTGGAAGAAAACTGAATTGGTGATGTGTGTGTTTTTAAGTCCTTACAGATAACAAAATTAAGCTGCGTCATCTATTTTTCTCCCGAAAAAAAACTGAAAATCCTAAAACCCTGTTCGAGAATGTAGTAACGTGGTGAAATGCAGAAAAGCATCAGGGCATATGGGTCTTAGTATATAAAGAAAGATCAAGCAGCACAATTATTATTCCAGATACTACAGTATTTGTGGTTATCAAAGCATCAGTGGTTAAATTGAAGGGATTTTTCCCTTTGGTTTGGCTCCAAATGTATTGGATGGTTTTAATGATATTAAACACATGCATAAGCTGATATGTAGCACAAAAAATTTCTTTACATCAGTTTTGGTACATACACATAATTGTGTGTATGTTTTATCATTGCAGGAAAATCTAAGGGAAAGGCTACAAGATGGAACAAATATGGATTAATAAGGTATATACATCCATCTCCTGTTTTTCAAGAGCTTTCACAACGTGATGCTGGAGCTGAGACTGTTTATAGGTCTGTGATGCAGTCACAAATCCATTCATTCACACACAGCAAAGCTGCTTTCAGATTTTTGTGACATCAGATGGTAAAAGGTGAATTTTAACTACTTTTTTTTAGAGCATCGTGGATATGCTCCTTAAGGATAAAGTCTGGAGACCTGGTATGGTCAGATCATCCTTTGACCAAAAATTTGCTGACCAAATGCGTTATTTGAACAAGTGTTGCCACCCGCAAAAAGGAACTCAGAATCAAATGCATCTCTGAAAAGCCAAACAGACGTCAAAGATTTCATCCCTTTACCTTCGCTTCTCCTTTTAATCATCTATCGGAAAACATTAACCATATTTGGGTCTGTAATGAAACATTTGAGTCCAACTCCAGGGGTAGGTTTAACAGGTTGTGAATCTTGCATATTTATATGTTACGGGTGACCAACTGAACGCGCCTTTGAACTGATGCTATTTACTGTTAACTCTCAAAGGTCGCAGATAGACCTAATTTTGCCTAGAACCTAAAGAAGTCTTAAGACCTCACTAGCATTTCATTAAAGCCTTTTGCAAACTTACACAATCTCTAGCCATCCCGTAAGTAAACTGACCATTCGTCTTCACATTCTATTGCTTAGCGTTTAAAAACATCGGTGCTAACTCATTAGAGCAGTTTGCTTTTAAATATTGGAATATATTTCCTAAAGAAAGTTATTGAGGCTCACAATAGTAATTTTTTATGATATTTCAGCTTATTTTGCTAAGGAAGTTATTAAAGGTGTAGAGGTGTGTGTTCTCCTTTGCTCCTATATCATCAAAAATCCTTAAAAATAAATTGAAGATTGAGTTGAGTTGTAGGTCAAATACTAATACTCGCTCACGAGTGAACCTACTAAAGTATTATTATCCAAATTCAAGTTATATATATATATATGTTACAGAACCCCTAACTAACCGTGGTTCGTTTATTTTATGTTTACATCGTTTTAAATTAAAAACCACCCTTTATAATCTTGCCGGTCCTCTTGGAGAGACTTTGACTTGTAAGAATGTTCTCTAAAAAAGAATTTACTTTATTTTCGCTTTGAAAATTGCAAGAAAATTTGGTTGCACTATATTATTGAAAAAAAATTTTGTTCTGCTTTCATTCTAAATTGAAATTATGTATTAGGAGGTGAATGCGATGGAAAGAAATCGGTCAGGTCCGTTTGAAGAAGCTTTATTTTCCGCGTTTTTACTCAGTTACAAAAAATACATCCGGCGGCTCTCGCGCGCCCTCTTACGATGAAAAATAAGAAGGCGTTACAACATGCCGCCCACCTTGAAATATTATTTCAATATAAATGTGAACAATATAACGTTACATAAATGAAAATTTAAAATTTAAGAAAACATTCACAACAATGTAGTATATGCATATTTAAATGACGTACAAATAATAAAATATGGATTTAAATCGGTAGAAGACTTAATTTTGTTATATTTCTTTTAAATATTCCATCTGATGTTTTGACATTGACAACCCTGACTTTATTGTCTAGACAATACAATTGAACAATTCTACCCATTTTCCATCTAGTAGGGGGTAAATTGTCATCTTTTATAAGGCACAAGTCATTCACTTGAAAATTTTTAGTTGACAGAAGCCATTTTGGCCTTTGTTGCAATCGAGTTAAATACTCCTTGTGCCAACGTTTCCAAAACTGTTGAACTAGTTTTTGAATTTGTTGCCATCTAGTTAGATAGGAATTATTTGAGTCAATATAATTGGGTTCAGGAATACTTGTCAATGGCCTTCCAATAACGACATGACCAGGCGTTAAGGCTGATAGGTCATTTGGGTCATTAGATATGGGCGTTAATGGTCTGGAATTAAGACAAGCCTCTATTTGAGTTAGAAATGTTCTTCGTCTGTTAATTTCGTTTCTCCAACAACGCGTTTTAAGTGATACTTAGTTGACTTTATTCCTGCTTCCCAGAGACCACCCATGTGTGATGCACCAGGAACATTTTTGATGCCATTTAATACCATTATCAGTTAAAAATTTACTAACATTTTGATTATAATTGTCTGATTTTGCAAGCTTTTCAAATTCCATGAGTTTGCGTTTTGCGCCAACAAAGTTGGAACCACAATCACTGTATATGTCTCTGCATTTTCCTCTGCGGGAAATAAACCTCTTCAGAGCTGCAATAAATGCATCTGCTGAAAGATCAGTCACCAGTTCTAGATGAATAGCTCTAGTAGTGAAACAAACAAACAGAGCTATGTATGCTTTAAAGGATTTGGAACCTCTGCCTTTAATGGTTTTAATTTGAAAAGGACCAGCATAATCTACTCCACAGCGCATAAAGGCAGGAGCAGGAGAAATGCGTGAAGATGGCAAATCGCTCATCATTTGATTAGTGATGGAAGCTCTTACTCTGCAACATTTTGTACATTTTCTGATTAAGGGTCTGATGACATCTCTAGCACCTATTATCCAATATTGTTTTTGAATACAAGATTGCACAAGTTGTGTACCAGCATGCAAGAGAATTTCATGATAATGTCTAACAATGAGATCTGTTAGAATATGCCTTTTTGGCAGTAAGATGGGATGTTTGTGGCCGTATGCGAGATTTGCATGTCGCAAACGACCGCCCACCCTGAGAATATTTGAACAATCCAAAAATGGATTTAGAGATAAAATTTTGCTTCTGCAAGATAGTGATTGATTTCCTTTTAAAGCATTGATCTCTTTGTTAAACTCAACAATTTGCACTGATTTAATTAATATATACATAGCATTAGTTAGTTCACTAGTTTTTAAAAGTCCAATTATTTTATCATTTGAATTTTTACAATTATTAATAAATCTTAAACAATATGTTGTTACACGTTTAAGTTTAGTAAGAGAAGAGAATTTATGAAGTAAATCATTATCAGGCAAGTGATTTGGTACAATAGTTGATTGTAATGCACAATACCTTTCTTCTGGCACAGCATCATTCAATGAAGGAACAGAAGAGTCTGTCTGAAAAGGAAAAGTTTCATGTAAAAACTTGGGACCACACAACCATATTGAAGTGAGTAAAGTTGAAGAGATGATACACCACGGGTTGCAAGATCTGCAGGATTTGCACTTCCACTGATATGATGCCATTGGGTAGCAGAAGACAACGTCTGGATTTTCGCCATTCTGTTGGCTACGAAGGTCTTCCATCGGCTGGCATGGGATCCAACCCAAGCAAGTACGATAGTAGAATCCGTATAAAATTGGGTTTGTGATATAGGGTAATTCAGAGCTTTACAAGTAAAGTCCATCAGTTTAACTAACAGAAGAGCTCCACACAATGCTAGTCGAGGAAGTGAGACAGGTTTCAGCGGTGCAACTCTTGTCTTGGCTATTATTAGTTGAACGTTGATTTTTTCTGTATCTGAAACAGAGCTACAGTAAATTGCAGCTGCATAAGCCTTTTCGGAAGCATCACTGAAGCCAAATAGATGAAATTGGTTGTCTGAATCGACGAACAAGAATCGTGGAATTTTTATGTCTTTGACCAATTGCACATTCTTAGCAAGTTGTTCCCATTCAAGTGTAATGTCTGTAGGAACTCTTTCGTCCCACTGCAACTGTTGTTTCCACAATCTTTGCATGATTGTTTTATACTGGATTGCGATGGGTGACAGCCATCCAAGTGTATCGAAAGTATTAGCAATTGTAGAAAGTAATGTTGTTTTGGTTAAGGGGCCTTCAAAAGATAAAGGAGTGATTTTGAAGTAAAATACATCTGAAGCTGGATGCCACAGGATACCTAATGTTTTTACTGTATCATCTTTGTATATATTCAAAGAAGCATTAGATAAACGCATATCTGAATCAATTGAATTTAAGAGTTCATTGCAATTAGAAGCCCATTTTCTCAATACAAGTCCGGCACTGGACAACATTTGAGTCAATTGGTTTTGGAGTTCCAAGGCTTCAGAGAGTGAATTGTCTCCGGACATCAAATCATCAACGTAGAAGTCATTGAAAGCTGCTTTAGAAGCAAGAGGAAAATTATTTGCTTCGTTTAAGGCCAATTGCTGTAAGCACTTTATTGCAAGGTACGGCGCTGATACAGTTCCATAAGCTATTCTTGTCAACCTAAGGTCTTGAATTGGCTCAAAAGGTGAATTACGCCAAACGATTCTCTGAAAATCCAAATCTCGTAGTGTTATTTGCCTATACATTTTTTCTATGTCTGCTGTAATGGCTATTTTGTGCGTTCTGAAGCGAAGGAGTAATGTTGTTAAGTCAGTCTGTAGCTGCGGACCAACCATTAATTTATCGTTGAGAGAAATCCCACTTGAGGACTTTGCAGATCCGTCAAACACCACGCGAAATTTATCTCCATTTTTATTGGGTACTGGGTGATGCGGGAGATAAAAACTGGAACTAGCTGGAACGTCAATCTCGTTTTCAGGGATAACTCCATGTGACCAAGTTTCAAATAGTCGTTCATAAATTTGCGATATTGATCGGAAAGTGATTTGTTCTTACTAAATCGACGTTCAATTTGCTGTAGACGATGCACGGCAGTGTCTCTAGATGAACCAAGTTCATCACTAGTCTCGAAATGGAAAATTTGCTACGAACCTGCCTGTTGAGTCACGAGTATGAGTTCTTCTCTCGAAATGATTCTCTCAAGTAATTTCTTCATTCGTGAAAGGTTTTGTTTTACAGAGTTTCTCTAAATGCCAAAATTTATCAAGCTGAAACTCTACTGCATTGTAACTTGCATGATTTGAAATAATTCTTTGGCAAGAAAGTTTTGTTTTTCCAAGAACAACCCAGCCGAAAATGGATTCCATTGCAGTTAAAGATTGTCCTTGAACATTTAAATGTCTATTGAGCCTGATTTCTCCAAATACGTCAGCACCTAACAAAATGTCTATTGGGCCTCCTAGACAGTTGACATCTGCTAATTTTAAATGCTTAAATGTATTCAAAGCAGACGCATCGACTTGAAATTGAGGTAGGTCAAAGGTGATTTTGGGTAAAATTAATGCATCTACAGTAATACTTGTGTTTTTGTAAAACAGTGATGTTATTTCTAACTGAACTAAGCCTGCTACCCTTCCCACCTTTCGCGAACTTAAGCCGTCTACATGTATGTTTACGCTGGTGCGTTTAAGTTGTAATAAATTTATATAACTCTCTCTAACAAATGAGCCTTGACTGGCTGAATCGATGAGTATTCTGCAATTTTGTAAAACGCCATTAATGTCTTTAACATTAACAATTGCAGCAGGCAATAAAAAAGCATGAGAGACAGGGACTGTTACGTTATTGCTACTAATCGTGGAATCCTCCGTGTGTGTATCGGATACCGTGTTGTGAATTAAATTTTTGTTGTTATTTGAAATTTTGCTATTATTTGGATTTTTTCAACTTAATAAACAATTATGTTATTTGGAACAGAATTTGGAAACACCTGCATGACATTCGGAAATATATATGTGTGATGCGTTTTATTTTCTCTAAGACAGTTAAGACACAATTTGTATTTTTTAACAACATCCCATTTTTCTTTAATCGGAAGTTCTAAAAAACTATCGCACATGAATAATTCAAAATGTGCATCGCTATTATAATGTACGCAAACATTCGAGACTATTTGTGAAGAGTAAGAAATTTTTTTATTTATTTGTGTTGGTCATTTTACTTTTTTTCAAAAAAAAAAAATATTTACAAAGTGCCCTGGTTTTATTACAACAAATGATTGTGGTTTCAAATTTTGTCATTTTCATTTCAACAGGTATTGATAAAAACCTTTTCAGTAATGAATAGGTGAAAAGAGTTTTAGTAGA
The DNA here is from genome assembly GCA_019973935.1 of Trichonephila clavipes. Classification (NCBI taxonomy): domain Eukaryota; kingdom Metazoa; phylum Arthropoda; class Arachnida; order Araneae; family Nephilidae; genus Trichonephila; species Trichonephila clavipes. The sequence goes on along the minus strand of BMAU01000208.1, from coordinate 4,915 downwards.
CCGATCCTGGAGACTTCTACTTTAAATAAAATACTTTAATTTTATTTATTTTTTAAAAATTAGTAGGTTATTAACACCTTTTAAAAATCCAGTATTAAAAAAAAAATGAATGAATATAACTTCTTATTTCAATGCGATTCCATTGACAAAAATTGATCAAAATCAAATTAATTTTTTTTTTTTCTTTGCCTAAATTATCTTGTACATAGTTTTAAATAATCTCACAAAATTTAAAAAACTCTAAGTTTAAAAACGCAAAGTTAGAATAACTTTCACATTGGTTTTTCTTCAAATCCCAATGGCAAAAAAACCCACCTTTAAGCAGATTTATCTCAGAAAAAAAAATAACTCATTTGTTTTTTCATTTAAAACGCTAAGGCTTTTTTTTTTATTGTGTCAATGCTTTGATATTTTTTCTAACTACTGTTAATAATACATGTCCCAAAAAGTTGGTATGCATATTTTAATTATGCTTTTTTTTTTTAAAAAAAAATTACTTAAATTTAGAATTTATGCTTTTTTAAAGGAACTTTCAATAAACAATTATTGAAAGAAGTATCGCATGAATGCCAATTATGTTATCGCAAAACCCATACGAACTTCTTTTATGCATAGTTTGATCTAGGGACTTGTAAATCAAATTTCTCTCTCGGGAAGAGTAGCATTTTAAATCATTTAAAAATTTCCTTAAAAAATTAAATTGTGTTAGCTTTTGATGAAATTTTGATTTGTTTGTCTTAATCTTTTGAGAAATTTTGAAAAATCTGTTTTACATAATACATTAAAAAATACCATGGTTAATCGTCCTCCTTTAGGACGGTCCTCTTTAAGGATTCTGTCCTTCCTTGAAAAGTCCCGCTACTTGTCCTCAATATTTAATACTGGATCTGTTAGTCTTTATTCAGAGATGAACCAAATACGTTTCGAATATGTCGAGGAATGGTCTGGAAACAAATATCACAGGAAACAGATTTCATAGGCTTTTTAACTTCATCACAAGTAAATTTGGCAGATATAGAAAAATTGTGTTTTTTTATCGAAAGAAATGTCTGATACAAAAAATCGATGACAATTGTCTGTTTGAAGAAATTAGAAGACTGAATGTATATTTAAATTCTAATAAATTGTAACAATTCGGTAAATCAGCGTGCTGAAATTGAGTAAAGATGGGTGGAAATATTTAACCATTTCAAAATGAACACTTTCCATATGATAACTTTGTTATTCTTGTTGAATTTATATGTTGCGTTGACCTGGATCTAATACAGAAATTGAAAGTTTTTTCAGTTAATAATGATTTTGGGGCAAGTGAGAAATCTAGATTGAATGTTAATATATTAGCTACAGTGCTTACCGTAAAATTCGGTATGAAGGGGTATTTTGGTTCGAAATTTCCGATGTATTAGAAAATGATGATATATTGACTACAAAAAAAATATTCAGTGGGAAAATGTTCGTTTAAGTAAATAGTTAAAAGGAATGGAAGCGTAATTAGCGTATTTTTTATTTGAATTAATAAATGTTTCATATTTACGTTGTAACTTTTTTCTTATTTTTTCACGCGTCGTCCTTTTTTATTGTAAGAAAACTGGTCACCTTAGCTATCAGGTTGGAATTTTTTAGCTGTTGTTTTGCTAATAATAATTTTTTTTATTGCAATTACAGTCGAAAAACTCCATACAACGAACATCTATCTAACGAATTTCTCCATTTTGCGAACTTTTTTCCTGAACCAAGAATATTTTACTATTTTTCTTTGTAAAATAACCTCCAAGTAGCGAAGTGCATTTTTCAGACTACACGGTACCCTTTTTCAAAAAAGTTTTTTGGAGATAATAACATTCGAAATAATTTATGTTTTATATTTAGATTGTATTATTAAGCTGATTCTGTAAGTAAAAAGTCAGTTTGACCAGTCATTATTTTTACAATTTTAAAAACTTAGGAATTTTGAAGCTTTTTGTAAACCCCTTATAAAATGCCCAATTTTTAAAAATTTTTTAGTCATTTTAAGTGATTTATGTTTCTTGGATTATCATAAGGAAAAGTTAGAATAGATTTGAAAAATCTGTAATCTTGTTTATTTTTAATAATTATTTTTCTAGCTAAACCTAGAAAAACACAATTTTTAAAAAAATATTAACCTTAGCTTTTTTAAAACATAACTAGAAATCTCAAACCTAATCTACTAAATTGTATAGAGCATACGTTTGGGAATACATACAAAAGATTTCAAGATTCTATCTTAAAAGAGAGAAAAGTTTTAAGGTTTAGAATACTTACATTTTCAAAATAAAAGTCGGAGGACAAACACATTTAAAGTTTGTAAAGGCATAAAACAAAAAACTTATAATACCTGTAAAGCTCTAATTTTTAATACGTTATTTCCCAATTTATTTTCTACATTAAAACACTACTTTAATTAAATATGACTGAAAACAGTTTTTTCTAATTCAAAATATATTTTACTTAATCTCGACAGCATTTATTGCGACAACAGGTTATTCAGCTGAATCTGGATCTAATATTTTCACAAAAAAGTTTTGAAACACAGAGTATTTATATTATATACAATAATAATTATGTTAACTTAAGCTAAAATCACCAGAAGGTTTGTACATAAAATTTAATTTTTTCAGTTTTTAAATTTGGGGCAATTTAGCAAATTTGAGTATGTTTCGAACGACTTTATAATACTATAATATAGTACTACAGTATGTTGGAGTTTGGTACATGATGAAAATATTCAGTTTTATCTACAAAACTGTTTTCAGAAGTCTAATTGCAGTATCAACTGAGGGCAGTTTTAGATCCATTAGATTTTCGTCCTTCTTTAGTATTCATCCCTACCAAAAATATTTCATAGCAACCTGAGAACGTTTTGTGGCCATGGCATTTTGTCAACTGGAGAAAATTGATGATAAAGTTTCTAAGTTACACAAACCATTTTTTAAACAAAAATTGACCATAAAATCAATCTGAATTAGTAACCATGAGAACTCAAAACATAATCAAGCAGAAACGAATTAAAGAAATGAAAATTTAAATTAATAACCTTTTCACACTCAAAGGTTCATTTGTAGTCAAAATGTTTTTAATTTACTCAATTTTAAAATATGGAAAAATATGCTTTAAAATGAAACGAAACCAAAGCCCAGAAAATTTCAAAATGTCTGAAGAACTAATTTGTTATCAAATCTGAAATTAGGTGGCAAGCTGCACAATTAGAGCCACAAGAAATGCAAAAAGAAAAAATAATCGGTATATTTGAGATTTGTGGGGTACTAGCCTTAACGAAATTTTCTCATGTAATTCGATTTTTTTCCTCACTTGTTTTTAAAACATTTTCGGATATTTTTAGAATTGTTCTTGTTAGTTCTGTTACTCTAGAACTGCGCCCTTTTAGCTGCTTGTAAAATAAAACTTCAGTGTGTGTGTAATAATAACCCGAGAGTAGAGTACGGAGTAAAAATTAAAAGAGATCACAGTCCACTACTAGTGTTGTTGTTGTGTTGAGACAAAATATGGTCAGTACGGGGCAAAGGATTAAGCGATCTTATGGATATGTGTATTTGTGAAACCGTTGGATTATCAAAAAATTCAGAAAAAAAATTATGGCCAGAGTGTGAATAGAGACCGATTGCGAAACCGAAACCGGAAACTCTAGCGAGCGCGTGAAACAGCGATCTGAGGGAGTGTAGGTGCAATTAATTGATCCCTTCTATTTGTGGCCTTAATTCATAAATATGTCTTTTAAATAAATTAAAGAAAGACGAGCTGAAAAATCGTTGCAGAGGAGTAAATTTAACTGTACCAGAAGGAGCAAAAATCGCTGACTTAAAAGTTTAATTGTAAATAGTGACGTTTACAAAAAGGGATAAAGAGTTAGTTCAATCTGCAATCGATTATGCTTTGTCGGAAATTAAAAAATAAGAGATTGGATAGTGAAAAAACTAAATTAGAATATGAACGAATTAAATTAGCGCAATTGCAAAAACAATTAGAGCTTGCAAATATCAGAAAAGAATTTACCTCAATATATTCCGATATTCGAAATCAGAGTGTTCTTGAAACTGCCGCCAATATAAATGTTGAGACTCTGTTAAAGTCCGTGAAAAACTTTTAACAATACCCGTACCAATCAACAGTGGAGTCATATATTTATTTTTCCAGTCGCTTGAAAAAAGCTTTCAAAATAAAAGAGGTTCCCGAACAATTTAAAGGCGAAATTCTTTTAAATATTCTAGGTGAAAGAGTTAATAATTTATCAGTTCGTGTTTCCGAAGAAGACATAAATAATTATAGTAAGCTTAAAGATGTAGTCTTGAAAGAATTTTCCACACCGCAAGAATGTTATAATAGATTTCAGAAAGCGCAAAAAATAAGTTCAGAGAGTTATGTACAATTTGCATCACGATTATGCGCGACATTTGAGTATTGTCAGCTGCGCAATGTGAATGATTTTAAATCATTGTGTGAGTTAATTGTATCGGATAAAAATAAATGAGCACACTCTCGATAGAGAGAATTAATGTCCCACATGAGCATAAAACAGGGAGAGAGAAATATTTTTAAACCACCATGAGTTAGGGCGTGAGTGCGATATATTGTCACCTCAAAAGGCAAAAAATTAAGAATGAGATATTTTCTAAGCCCTTTGTGAAAATGCTCAGTGTTTTTAGTTATAATAAACAAAACAAAATTAATGTAAAATACCGCGAGATGCATCGAATGTATTTTTTTTTCCGAGTTAAAAAATGATAAATGTGTATTGTATAAAAATAATGAAGTTCTTGCTTTGCCACAATTTTGTCCACAATTTAAAATTTTTTTTCGGTAAACGAAAGAGAAGAATTTGTTAAAATAATAGACTTTCTTGTTTTAAATGTTTTTCATCTCAATGCAGCATTAGAAG
>BMAU01000205.1:405000-517816 GCA_019973935.1 Trichonephila clavipes | reverse complement strand
ATGAATTTTTGGGTCTTGATCTGATGCCACTGTCAATCCGGTGGCATAAGTAACAACAACAAATAATTAGGATATCAATGATAAAAATTGTCTTTTACAGCCAGTTTAGTATAAATCTTATCTTTCTTCAATTCTAAATTCAAGAAAATATCACAAATTTAGAAATGTAGTGTTGACAAATATGTATTTTTTAATGGGTTTCAGAAAATAACAAATTTAGCAACAGTATGATGCATGAAATGATGAAATGACTGTCTAAGATGTCAGACAAAAAAAAATTTTTGTCTGTGAAGATAAATATGTGAGCAATAAAGTGTGATGATACTATCTAAATGATTGTCTATTAGTGTACCACAGTGGTCTTGAAGCCGCGATCAGAGACAACAGCAACATATATCGGCTTAATCCTAACATTTACTGCAATACAATGTATGGTTTAATCTTTACTAAATACACAAATTTAAATAAATTATAAGAAAAGAAGTGACTTTATCATGTGTAAAACATATTGCCTTTGTACTTGCCCTAGCTTTAATACAAAATGATATACCGTAAGATCCGTATAACGCGCACCTATACTTTCAAACTCCAATTTTTAGGTATATTCGCCTAAAACGCGCTCCCCCTGTTTTACAAAGAAACCTGAAATGCACAGATGCAACACTCTTACGTTTGGAAGTCCCTTATTCGAGGTATTATTCCAAGCTTTAGAAAAAAAGCAGTATACCTCTAGAACTACAACCCTTTAAGAAATGTCATTTCTGTTGAACAAACAATATTTCGATCTATGTTGAAGTCTAATCTGATTTTCACATCCTGTGCATAACAAGCACTCGTAAATTTCGCTTTTATTTTTTGTGTTAACAGTGCGCGCGTCATACGCCGTATTTTACGATAAGTAAAATAAAAACAATTTTGATAGCGATATTAGGACCATGAATTTAATAAAATAGTAGGCAGAGTAGTTTTCTTTGGTTTTATAATGGATCTACGGGAAATGATATCGCAATTTTATGATGTTGCTTTTTAAGTACACCGTAAATGCAACACCAAGAAAGACAAGAGGTAGCACAACAAAATTCATTTTGTAGATTAACATGTTGACCAAGTATCAAATGATTAAATTTATAGACTTATGTGAAGTGTGGTTCCTGCCAGAATCAGTAGCCAGTTTTATTGATTGAATATTAACGTCGCACTGTTCAGCTACACGAGGGCTTTTGGCGACGGACCACGTAATTTTGAACCATGGTCAAGTGACGGAATCAGTAGCCAGAGTAGCTGCAATTGTTGGAGATCACCGCTGGCACACGCCTCGGCATTGATTCAAAGAGACTTTGGATGTGTTCTTGGGGTACAGCAGACCAAGCAGCTTCCACACGTTACCAAAGTTGATCTGGTGTGGCAGCTGGGGGTAATCTGGGTCAATCGCTGAGCAACCATGTACCACATGTTTTCTATCAGTGAAAGATCCGGAGAGCGAGCCGGCCAGGGAAGGAATTCAATCTGGTGATTGACGAATAACCTTTGGACAATGCGTGCCACGTGTGGTCGCGAATTATCCTGTTGAAATATGGCTGTGGCCAAGCCCTGAAGATAAGGAAGGACAACTGGCTCCGACACCTAGGAGATGTAGCGCTGGTTGTTTCAAGTACCGGCAATGCGTACTAGAGGAGTGCGAGAGTGATATCCAATATCGCCTCATACCATAATACTCGGTGCAGGACCAGTGTGGCGGTGCATAACACAGTTGTTCAGCATCCTCTCTGCACGGTGTCTCCAGATTCGAATCCGACCATCATGGTGTTGCAGACAGATGAGTGACTCATCAGTAAAGACAACTTCATTCCATTCTGCCGCCATCCTTCCATCCTTCTTTCATCGCACCATTGGCGGCGGAGACGTCTGTGGTTTTGCGTCAAAGGTAGAGCAAGCAATGGGGGTCTTGCGGACAAACCACTCTGCTGTAAACGGCATCGAATGGTACGCACAGACACTGAATGATGCGTTACAGACTCAATGTGCTGTGCTACGGTTCGTGATGTGACTGAGCGATCCGTCACTGCCATGCGCACAATTTGCCTGTTCTCCCGTGAAGTGGTACACTGAGGTGGATGCGATCGACCACGTCGGTCCGTCGTATCCTCCTGCATCCAACGGTCATATATTCGCATTACAGTTGTTTGGTTTCGTCCAACACCACTACCGATTTCTCCGAAAGATGATAATCCACAATCTCGGTAGGCCACTATCCTTCCTCTGTCGAGCTCGAATACTTGATTGAAAGCTGTTTTCTGCGAGACATAACTGATCGTTTTGTGAAAAAACCACAAGAAAAACACAACTTGAAATCGTCGAAATCTCCAAGCCTTAAATAGCGCTTTGAGGTGGCGCCACAGGCGCGCGTGATGTGTGTCTGCCCTGAAATTCTAATCATTTGCATATCTCACCTCCGCGAATGCATGTTGTAAATTTTATGTTATTTGCATGATTTCTTTAGGGTGTTGCATTTACGGTGGCCAGCAGTGTATTTAACATAATGAAACAACACTACTGCTAGTAATTTGATAGTTTTCTACGTGAACGATTTTATGTAACAGATTTTTTCTTATCTTACTGTTTGATTTTCAATTACTAAGATCATTTGAGAAGCTCACCAAGACACTATCAGTAACAATGCTGGCTTCATATCTCTGCTTGATACATATACACAGCTAGACTTTTATAAATAACGAAGTCACTAAATCCCGAAAAAATGTTCATTATATAGAGGTTCAGCTTGTCTTTATAAACCACATAAAAAAATTTTTTAATTCATAAACTGCACATTAAAAAAAGCATTTATTCACACCTTTTTATAAATTAATATTTATTTTACGTACCTTAACTATTAAAAAGAAAGAAAAACTGCAAGGAAAGTTTCTTGACGCCTTTATCCACTTCCTGAAGAATTAATTTTTTTTTATGCTCAAGCACTTACGTTTTGACATTTTCGAGCTGCAAGAAACGAAGTTACCAGTACGAATGATCAACAGTACAAATCTACGGAGACTAGATCAAGGACATGGGGACTCCAGACAACTTCACTGAGGGTGAAAGAGGACATCGAAGATGTTTCCAGTGAACTGGACGATAGGGGTTAAAGGTTGCACTTCTTGAAGAAAACGCACAGAATTCTATTGCTCTCGGCGAATTAGGTACTTAATAAAACCAGTTCAAGATTTATGACCACTATCAAATGTATTAAAAGAGAGAATAACTTGAAATGTCCAGAAATACTTTAAAAATAGGGAAAAAAAATTGAATCACAAGAGGAAAAGTTCGTTCTATAGAAAATGCACTTCGCTATTGGGAGGTTATTTTACGAAGAAAATCGTGAAATGTTCTTGGTTCCAAGAAAAAGTTCAATATATAAAAAAAATTCGTAATATAGAGGTTCATAATTTGGAGGTTCGACTGTATATGCGTTATTATTTTAGGCTCACCCTTCCTTTCTCCAAGCCAAACGATATTTCCAAATAGCGAAACGAAATTTCTCCATTGTAAATATTTTAGCGTGCTTTTTCGTTACCGGACGATAAACAAAACATATAAATGACAGGAAACATTAAGCATTGTAGATGATTTCATTGCAAAACAAGGATTTTTATTTATCTCGCGTGTAAATTCGTTCAAAACTGTAACCGTTTGATAAGGCTAGCGAAATAATTCGAATCTATTTTATTAAATCAGTCCGTTGCCTAGCAACAGGGAGCGAAAATGTAGCGGAGCGATGTTTTCTTCTTTCAGTGTTGCTGGAAATAGAGAAAATGGGTGGTGTCGCGATGCATAAAATTGAATGGAAGGTATTTGAGACGTTCTGTTTTCTTTTCGAATTAGATTCAAACATCTCCATATATATACGTATTTCGAAATTTTGCTGTAATTTCGAATGTAATCAGAATAAACAATAATCGATTAATAGATCGAGACCTTCGCGTAATGTTTACGAAAAGCAAATCTCTGGAAAACATTGAGGGATTTTTTATTCCTCGACCGGTTTATTACCGGTTCTGACTTTCGCTACCGTGAATAAATGCTAGTCTTCCTTTGCAATGTGGAGAGAAAAAAACAAATGCTGTTCGCTTGAGATGGACAGGGATTTAAAAGATATGGATTTATCAACCGATGCGTTCTAATGTTTTGTAAACAAGAAATTTCGCAATGTAATGTTACATCAATCCATTGTATGTTCTCCTTTTTTGAATAACAATACACAAAAGCGTTTCCAAAGCGAGAAGAAAACTCGTGAAACCCACTTCAGAAGATGATTTTTTTTTCAGAAGGCGATTAGAATGTTGAGATTGCGGTGCAGAGTACAAGAACCTTGTGAGATATCAGAAGGTTCGGCATTAGTCAATATTTACAGGCGTCTTTATTTTATTAATCCAAACTGGGAAATTCAAAACAATGTTTTACAATGCAAATGCAAACTGATCATAATTTGATAAAAAGTGATGTAATTTGTGTTTTGGAAATCCTCCTCCTGTATAGAAGTTTATCTGCGGCATTGTGATGAGGTTCTTCATCCTGGGGGCAATAGTTACAAACTGTCCCCGATGCGTTCAAATATTGGTTTCACCAGAGTCTTTTATTCAGACTGAGTGAGTGTTTATTTACGACACGTGAGTGAATATTAACGTCGCACTGTTCAGCTACACGAGGACTTTTGGTGACGGGCCTCGTCTCTCATTTAGAACCACGGTTAAGTGAAGACGACAACATTTGAGATAGCACACCTCCTCTCCTAACTACCACACCACACCAACGGGAGGACGTTTGAGCTCTCGACAGATTTAATGTGCATCGTTTGCTCTTTATTTACGACACACTATAAAGCAACACGAGAGCCGGCCTTTATAATTTTGAATCGCGGTCAAGTGACGAGGACGAGACAGTTACGTTTGAACTCCCTCTCCGAACTCCCCCACAACTCCAACAGGAGGACTTTGAGCCTCGACAGATAAATTCCCCTTCTTTTCGGCGGGTCTTCGGTGGCACCAGGACTAAAACCCGTGACCCTATTCTCTATGCTACCGCTACCCTATGTCAAAGGATGGACTCGACCCAGAAGTAGGATCTCGTAATTAGGATGAGTGTTTTTATTACACAGGTTTTTTTATAAAACATTCGCCAATCAAAAGAAATCATTTAATTAGATTAAGTCACACATATTCCTTCAAACAATAAGCATTAATTATTAATTAAGAAATCCATGTAATCAAGTTCTATTTAGCTATAAAAACGAAATTGTCCACGCACTTTTTTGTCGTATAATGATGTTTTTCAATCCCTGCAGTACCGTTTCTCATTTTTCTTTTAATATGAAAACTCCAATCGTCTAGCTTTTATTTCCCGATGCAGATAAGATCGAAAGAAGGAAGAAGCGAAAGAGTTTCTCAGAGAGAGGCAGCCATTGACTCTGCAAAAGCCCGCGAAATCCGGCTCAACCAGTTTTCTCCGGGCACCAAGGCTGTTCCCACCTTTGTCGAAGAGATGAGCGCCTCCTTATCTCTCCTCACACCATCCAGGTTCGTTTCCGTTTTCCCACTCGGCTTTAGCAGCAGCTTCACAACCACTCAACCCAGACCAATTTTCCGATTTCCGATCTGAAAGTAAATAAAGAAATTCTGCTCGCGGCTTCGGAGACTCTTTTCCAAAATCAGAAAGATTTTTCAATGATTAATAAAGCAGTAATTATTTGTGAGTAGAGGAAAATTGTTTGTAAAGTCATGGATAAAAATATTTTGCATTCGCAGACGAGCAATAAACGGAAGAAAAACACGGAGGAAAATTTGACGAGAAGAAATTTCCTGAAGCATCCATTTTTTCTTAATTTTTCTTTTACCAGCTCTTTGCAAAAATATATTGAGTTTATTCATGACCAGGGGCGTAGCTACCGGTGTATCAATGATACAGAGCCCCGAGCCTTCAGGGGCCCCAAAACGGGAAAGCAAAATATCACAGTATGTTAAGGTGTCCTAACAAAAAGCCCTCAAGGAATTTTGATACAGGGCCCCCTACGCCAGTGTTCATGACCAAACTTATTTTCTAGGAAGAAATTATTTAATACCTTATTGACTCGAAACTCATGTTAGCAGGACGTGGGCAGAGGGATGCCATCTCAGGTATCGACCTTGTCTTCTGATCATGGTTGAAATCATGATGCTAAATTATGTTTTTGCTGTACTTAATATAGACATTTGTGGTGGGTGAAAACGTTAGTGACTATTAACGTCGCACTGTTCAGCTACTCGAGGGCTGTTGGCAACAGAGCTCTGGACAAGTGACGAGGACGACACCTGAGCTGTCACACTTTTTTTAAATTGCCACACCAAGCCAGCGGAAGAACTTTTGAGCTGTGACGGATTTAAAATGCATCAGCTTCTCTACACGGCGGATCTTTAACAGCATTAGGTTCGAATTCATGACGCTTCGGCAACGAGTGCGTGGCCGCGGTAGCCGAGTGGTATAGGTATCGGACTGTGGCTTGCTTTGTCACAGGTTCGAGCCCAGTACCACTAAAGACCCGCCGTGTAGGGCAGCGATGCACGTTAAATCTGTCGAGAGCTGAAACGTCCTCCCGTTGGTGTGGTGTGGTAGTTAGGAGAGGGGGTGCCAGCTCAGGTGTCGTCCACGTCACTTGACCATGGTTCAAAATGGTCAAAAGCCCTCGTGTAGCTGAACAGCGACGTTAATATTCAATCAATCAATCAATCGGCAACGAGTGCGTTTCTATGACGACTAGGCTACCCTGGCCCCGTGGTGGGCAAGAACAACAAATTTCGGGAATAAAGGCATTACAATGATTAATTAATTGCAATTAAAACGTAGTAATATATATATATATATATATATATATATATATATATATATATATATATATATATATATATATAAAATGCATACCTTTGGTAGGATCATAATTTATGTGCAATTTAATCTTAGATTTCTTTCATAATTTATATTGCCCTTTTCTAGCTTTAATAATATCTCCCTAAACTTCCTAAGAGTTGCTTAAAAAGTTTTTTTTCCATGTTAGTTTTAAGTATTACCAAGTATATACAGTCGGGCCTCTATATAATGAAGTCACTAAATCCCGGGAAAAGTTCGTTAGATGGAAAATTCGTCCTATAGAGGTTTATCTTTCAATATACTTTATAAACCGCATAAAACAAATTTTAAATTCATAAACATTATATATTAAAAGAAAAGTAATTATTCACTCCTTTTTTTAAATTTAATATATGCTTATTTTATATATCATACCCATGACAAAAGAAAGAAAAACTGCAAGGAAAACAAGAAAAAAAGAATGTCGAAGAATTCATTGTATCTTCAATATTAAGACAATTTTATACAAAAATTAATGAATTTTAAAGACATTTTATAATTTAAAGCATACAAGTAATGTTAAAGATTCATTATTTTATAATTAGAACATGCGACAACTCCAATGAGGGTGAAAGAGGATATCGAAGATGTTTCTAGGGAACTGGGCAATGGGGTTAAAGGTTGCACTTCTTGGATGAAACATACAGAACTCTATTGCTCTCGGCGAGTTAGGGCCTGTGGTAGCCCAGTGGTCAAGGTATCGGATCATGGCAGGCATGTCCTGAGTTCGAGCCTAGTACCACTAAAGACACGCCGTGTAGGGCAGCGATGCACGTAAAATCTGTCGAGAGCTGAAACGTCCTCCCGTTGGTGTTGTTTGGTAGTTAGAAGAGGGGGTGCCAGTTTAGGTATCGTCCACGTCACTTGATCATGGTTCAAAATTACGTGGTCCGTCGCTAAAAGCCCTCGTGTAGCTGAACAGTGCGACGTTAATATTCACTCATTCATTCACTAGGCGAGTTAGGATCTATTAAAACCAGTTAAAGATTTATGACTACCATAAAATGTATTAAAGAGAGAATAACTTGAAATGTTTAAAAATAAGTTAAAAAAAGGGAGAACAAAAATTGAATTACAAAGGAAAAAGTTCGTTATATAGAAAATGCACTTCGCTATAGAGGCTATTTTACGAAGAAAATCGTGAAATGTTAAAGGTTTCAGGGAAAAGTTCGCTGTATAGAAAAATTCGCAATATAGAGGTTCATTATATAGAGATTCGACTTTATTAAAAAATATATTTTAAGTGTCCCCTCCCCCTTTTCAAGGCTTTTCATTTGTATATACCAGGGGTGGCGAACCTTTTTGGGTCAACGTGCCATTTTTTCTAAAAAAACGTTTAATGAGTTATAGGCGTGCCATCAAATAAATTTGACTTGTGATTATTGAAGAACTAATAAAACTAAATACGAACAAATCAAAATTCTTTATTTAATACGAAAAAATACATTTTGCACTGTATAGTAGTAAATGTTTTAGTTATACTTGTAATTTAAATTAAAATAACATTAGTGGGTTTTCTGCTGTTGTAGATTAGATGACAAATAACTTATATCAGGATTATAAGATGTTACTTTTTAGTAGAATGCATGCTGAATAAGAGTCGTCTGTTAAACGGTTTCTAAGCGAGTCTTTGATGCTATTTATCTCTGAAAATAATGACTCGCAGGCATAGGTAGATGAAAATATGGTTAAAATAGCATACGCCAACTTCTTCAAACAGTTAAATGCGTCTGGAATCGAATTCCATGTTTCCAAAATTTCGTTACTGGTATTTTTACTTATATTGCTTGTCAATCTTTCTGCTTCAATCAATTCCAACTTTTTCCTTATTTCAATAAACTTTTGAATCCATATTGAACTAGACTGGAAATCAATCAGTTGCATTTCAAGTTCTTCAATTTCCAACTAATCGAATTGAGAAAAGTTCAGTTTATCAAACGAAATAACATCAGGGTACGAAGGTTTCCGATAATTCCTTGAAGTGAGAAAATCTCGCTGAAAATTCTTTGATTAAAGAATCCATTATGGAAATAAAGTCATCAATAACTTTTTCTTCATTTCGTTTCTCTTGGGCATCTAAATCTTTGATATTTTTTTCAATTGATTGATGGATTGAAAATTAACGTCGCACTGTTTAGCTACACGAGGGCTTTTTGGCGACGGTTCACGTAATTTTGAACCATGGTCAAGTGACGTGGACGACACCTGAGCTGGCACCCCCTCTCCTAACTACCACATCAACGGGAGGACGTTTCAGCTCTCGACAGATTTAACGTGCATCGCTGCTCTACACGGCGGATCTTTAGTGGTACTGGGCTCGAACTCGTGACAAGGCATGCCACGGTCCGATACCTATACCACTCGGCTACCGCGGCAACTTTTTTTTTCAAGTTTGGGAAGTACTTGTAGTTTTTTGTAATAATATCGTTTCTGAAAACATAGTTTAGCTTCAAAAGCGCGAATGAGATCCATCATGACGATAACTGACAATTCGGGCCTTGAAGCTTTATGTTCAATTCATTGAAATGTTGGCATATGTCTGTAAAAAACATCAACTTTAAAAGCCACATAATATCCATCAACTGTGGGTAGTGTTCAATTTTGCTCTCATTTTGTAGAAACAGTCTGATTTCTTCCAAGCAATCAACAAATCTTTGAAGTACGTTCCCGCGACTCAACCAGCGAACATTGTTATACATTATTAAGCCAATATACACCGAATTGATTTCATCCAACAAAGCGCATCAAACTTTCGTTTATTTAAAGCCTGCGACGATATAAGGTTGACTATTTCTTTGACTAAAGTTATTACACTATCAAGAGATGTTAAACCACTCTTTGCACATAAGGCTTGTTGGTGAATAATGCAGTGGCATTCAAGAATCGAATGTCCTACGTCTGTTTTAAATAAAGAAATGAAACCACTTTTTTTGCCTACCATATTTGGAGCACCATCAGTGGTTACTGAAACAATTTTTTTTTCAAATCAATTTCTTTCTCAGCAAGCGAATTTCTTACTGCCGTACAAATAAATATCTGTGCCCTTTGTAGTTGTTAACAATGATGTTATATATCGCAATTAATTCTTCCTTAATGATGTTTCCTACACAATATCGAGCAAAGACAGCTAAACGTGCCGATTTAGTGATGTCAATACTTTCGTCAAGACATAGCGATATAAAAGGAGCGGAGTTAATGTCACTTTTTTGTTGGTCTGTAACATTTTCTGCCAATTTCAAGAATCTATCTTTCATTGTGTTTCTAGATAGAGGAACATCTTTGATGCGCTGAATTATCTTATCTTTATTATCAAAATCATCAAAAAGTGAGGGTGCGCATGCCAACCAAGCTTCCTTCAAAAACTCTCCCTCTTGAAAAGGTTTACCATGCCGAGCAATGGCATTTGTAGCCGAGTAACTTGCCGCACTTGTGTGACAATTTTTGCTTACATATTTAAACATAGACGTCACCTGTTTATCTGTCTTTTATTGCACTTGCAATTCTTTTTGCTCTGGTTCGCTTTTTTCACAAAAGGATCTGTGATTTGTTTCAAAATGCCGTTTTACAGACGATGTTCTGCATACCACTGTTCCAGAATATAAAACACACACCGCTTTGTCGCCTTTATTGATCATGCCATATTTCTCAGCCCACCAAGTTTGAAATTCTCTGATACACTTACTATCTTGCATTTTTTGTTTTTTGTTGAACTAGCCATGTTAAATAGCAGTTAAAAATCGTATTTTTAACACAAAACTTTAAATATACATTTGTGTCGATGAAATTGATTATTCTATGTGCTCTCGCTTGATTCCACGCCCCACGCCAAAAAAACCTTTTTACTGACTGCGCACGACTGCGGGCTCATGGGCAGATTTATTTGTTTTTAGGAAATTGAGTGCTTGTACGAGATTTCTGTAGTGCCTGTTCTTTCGCTTTTGTCTCAGGTCATTGAAATTTTTAAAAATAAAGCAGTGAGAGTTAGTTATTTTACCAATTAGACTTACAAGACAAGAATTAGATCACATTAATAAATTAGATGTATACAAGCTGAACTATTAATGTTAACGTTAGAATATGTTTTTTTAACAACTTGAATATATTTAGAAATAGTTACATACACACACTATGCGTAGATAAACTTTGCATCATTAGCAATTTATAATATACGAAGTATTTACGTAAGACATAACAAACGAGTCTGCTCCCCGATTTGTCGGCGTCGCGACGGATCACTCGCGTTTGTTCATAATTCAAAGTAAACTTAATTATTTTAAGCTAAAATGCAAATCGTTTTTGATCGATGGCGTGCCCAAAATATTCTGTCGCGTGCCATCGTTGGCACGCGTGCCATTGGTTCGCCATCCCTGGTATATACCATTACAACGAATAGAAAATGATCTGTCACAGTAATAAACATTTTATTTTATTCTGTATGTAAATTTATACCCTGTTTTTTAAATGCTATTGAGAAATTTCTTTTGAGAAAGTGTATGCCATTTTGAATTGGACAGTATACACAACGGTAGACGACAATCTGCTTAATAACGAATGAGACTCCTCAAAACAAAAGAGAACGTGTAAAAGGACGTCGTAGTTATGCGTCACTTAGTAATTGTGAGAAGTAATGAATGAATAAATTATAACATTGCGCATCTGTACGTAACACAAAAAAAAAAAAAAAAAAAAAAAAAAAAAAAAAAAAAAATCTATTCTCTCATGTTACATTCGAGATAATATGAAATCTCTGTTCCTGGAAATAGTTCGCAGTATTTAACGGTGTCAATATACAACGGAACATAAAACGAACCGGTTAGTTCTCTAGCGAAAATTCTGTCTGTTATTCTGACAGCTGTTAAGCTAGAATTGTTTCATGGACGTAAGTGAAAATGTTTATGTCGAACTGCTCAGGTTTCAGATAGCTGTTTCATTTGTACAGTTATATTTGCCTCATGAAGTTATGATCTAAAAATCACGGATTCATTAGAAGCTATGGGATATTATTATTTTTATAATTTCGAAATGAATTCAATCGCTTTGAATTCAATTTGCTCTTTTAGTAGTGCTTTCAGTTAAAAACAATCCAAATGTATGGCCAGAAAAAATTTATTTTTTTTAAAAATTGAGAAATTAAATGATTCGATAAAATAGAGAGGCTCAATATATATTTTGGACCTCTTGAATTCTAATACGTTGAATTTACGCTTTCAACTCAATTTCAAATTCATTCAAACTTCAGTTATGTCTGCAATTATTGCTGATTTAAATTTGCCTTTGATGATATAAGTTATTCTTTAGTATATATAAGTTGTTTTTATTCTTTATGTATCTAATTCAATCAATTCAAATTTATCCTAGAACACAATTGAATAATATAGAACACGAATGTAGGTTCATATAAATAATTTTGTTAAAGTCTTAAGTTCTAACCAATTTTCTGATAAAATGGAAAGTGTTCTGAAAATAAATGCTTTTTCAAGCTCAACATTGTACTTACATGTCATTGATTTTTATTTTTTCAGCTTTTTGGAATTAATAAAAAGTAGTACAAAGCTTTGAGTGGATAATACATAGGTTCATTTCATTTAAAAAGCTTCTTTCATAAGCGGAAGCAACTGGAAAGTGCTGGAAAACTAGTTTTCAGAACCATTTCGAATTTTAATTTTGCATTTTAGATAACCTTTAATCAAACACCACGTCTAAAAATATTCTTGTTTTTAACGGAATGCGAGGACAAGCTTTTACCGGAAGAACGTTCGGGATTCGTTACGGTTACAGAAGAGCAGTCAAGTTGACAATATATTCTTTTTTGTCGTTTTTTCTCGCTTCGTTCTTTTTTTTTTATTCCATTAACATTGGATAGCAACGACTCGTTTAAGGTCATCTTTCCAAAAATACGAACCAAATGCGTTCAGTTTTCTTTTTAGACGCTCGTTTTTATGGGTTCGAAATCAAAACAGAAGCAGTTGTTTTGAGCGGTAACCACGAAAATGGTGCTAAAATGGCATTCGAAAGTTCGTTGGAGAATTTCTGCGACGTTTTATTGCCATTCGGCACGGTCAATTTTTCTCTCCCCCTCTTTCTTTTTCTCTTCCCTTCCCCTCCCCTCCAAAAAGCATTCATTTATGAAATCTGATCTCAGCTGTCAAGGAAAATCCGCTAAATTGAATATATCTACTAGGTACATTCAGATTATAGGCGCATTATTTTGGCTTTACAACTACCTTTATTGAGCAAAAGTTTCCTACAGCGACTTTCTTCTTAGACAGAATAGACAGATAAGTTTTTTTTCTTTTTTGTTTGTTTGAATGTAATTTTTTTCCCTTCAAATTTGAAATTATTGTGGTACAAAAAAAAACTTAGAAATTTATCAAACAGGAATTAAGCAGAGACACTTCAAAAGTTCAGAAACCCATTAACTGCAAAGCGTAAAACACTAGTAAAGGGTGTTTTTTTTAGAGGTATAGAACTCTCTCTTTAAATTGCAATAAAACAACGATGTATTATTCGATTGACATGAATTTTCTTTTATTCGAAAGATAACCTTGTGGAATTACATTTTAAATATGATTTCTGGCATATGACTGCCACGGCTGGCTCGGATGTAGAACAATCTGGAAGTCCAATTTTCGATGACTTTTTCCAACAGTTGTGGCAGTATATCGGCAATAACACGGCGAATGTTGTCTTCCAAATGGTCAAGCGTTTGTGGCTTATCTGCATAGACCAATGACTTTACATAGCCCCACAGAAAATAGTCTAGCGGTGTTAAATCACAAGATCTTGGAGGCCAATTCACAGGTCCAAAACGTGAAATTAGGCGATCACCCAACGTGTCTTTCAATAAATCGATTGTGGCACGAGCTGTGTGACATGTTGCGCCGTCTTGTTGGAACCACAGCTCCTGGACATCATGATTGTTCAATTCAGGAATGAAAAAGTTAGTAATCATGGCTCTATACCGATCACCATTGACTGTAACGTTGTGGCCTTCATCGTTTTTGAAGAAGGATTCCACCAGCCCATAAAGCGCACCAGTCAGTTTTTCTGGATGTAACGGTGTTTCGACATACACTTGTGGATTAGCTTCACTCCAAATGCGGCAGTTTTGTTTGTTGACGTAGCCATTCAACCAGAAGTGCGCTTCATCGCTAAACAAAATTCGCTTATAAAAATCGACCATTATTTTCGAAATAAAATTGCACAATTTGAAAGCGTTGTTCAGGCGTGAGTCTATTCATGATGAATTGCCAAACCAAACTGAGAATAAATCACTTGACAGCTGTTAAATCGGTCGCCATCTTGGAAAGTAATGCCTACTTAAACTTCTATACCTGGAAAAAAACACTGAAATACGAGTTTTAAAGTTTCAATCTAGTCCAGTGGTACCAGTAGCGCACACAGGAAATTTTCAAGGGGGTGTCCAGGGCCGAAAGTCCACCATCCTTATATCAAGCTCCTTTTGGTTTTGTAGATTTTCGGGGGGAAAACAGTAAAAAACTAATTATTACGTATATAATTAACATTAGTTAATAAAAAATTAATTATTAATAACAAAAAATTAAATTTTACGTACTATATACTTATAATTATATTCGATCGAAAAAAATCAAGGGCTTTTGGGGGGGTCCAGACCCCCAGGACACCTTCCTTGTGTGCGCCACTGAGTGGTACTCAATCTTTTTTTCTTCCGGGCCGCATACAGATGTTACCTATTTCACGCGGGCCGCATATATAATAATTAATGGAGGGAGGGAGTGAGAAATATATTAAGAAAAAGATAACATCGAAAATTTAAGATGTGTAGTTGATCAAAATACTAAAACTCCTATTTAGCCTTTTTTAATTATTATTTTTTATATTTTTTTATTTTTGTCACTAAATTTTTCTAAATTGGAAGCATTTAAGAATCACTCTTTAATAATTACTCCATCTGTAAACGGTTTCATAGGATTACCAACAATATAACAAATTTCATAGGGTGCCTTTGTTACCGCTGTGACATTACCACTGCCAAAACATTTGGTTGCTGTCGTAAAGATTATTCAAGAAAGCCTGTTTATCCCCCCTTGAAAGAGATCATGAAATGGTTGCTACTCTACTGTTGATTATTCCCAATCAGCAAAAAAAAAAAAAAAAAAAAAAAATCAATATTTGACAGCAAAAAGCAAAACTGACATATTTGATTTTTTAACAAAGAATTTCCCACCAAATTTTCATAAATGAATGAATTTCTCAGAGCAATGGGCCATGACCGAGACACTTAAAAATGTCCGGTGGGCCGATGGTTGAGTATCGCTGATCTAGTCAATAGTTTCAGAAATATTTAGTATAAATTATATGCATCAAATTTTATGAAGTAAATCAGAATGAAAAACAATGGGCTAAATTCATATAATGTCATAGTCACATGGTAAATGCAAGCACGTGTTCACAGCCAATCAGTTCATATATTCATGTGACGTCATAGTCTCATAATAAATGCAACAACGTATCTTCAGCCAAACAGTTCAAGCGCTACGCTGTTGCCAACTTTTGCCTCTTGCAGATGCTTTCTTTTAAAAATAACACACCTGTCAACAATAACGCACATAAGTATGCAAAAAACATTTGATTTAAGAAAACACGTTTTAATCTTAAAAACTTTTTGATAATTTTTTCTGAATATTTGAACATCCTTACTCAATTTTTAATTTGAAATTTTATCTAAATTTTACAAACATAACAGCAAGTATAAGTTTAATGTCTGTTTTGAATTTAATGGAGAACACGTAATCACCTAGGCCCATAATATTAGAATTTATTTTCCAAGTTAGCGCGTAGCAACTTATAAAAGAAAGAATCGAAATTCGAAATATCATTAAGATAAAGTACAACGTTTTTAAATTTCGAAATAAATTTTTTTTATTTAACTACGATGTATTAGGTTGAATTCTAATTACCTATTTTTTTTAAATAGTAAGAAAATTTAACTACCCATGAATTGTGATATAAAACCTTGAAATATTTTTTCATGACGTTGGCTAGATTATGAAATAGAGATAACGTAATATTAATATTTATTTTAGGAGTTTGTATTAATTCTTGGATTCTTTATATGATGGCAATATGCTAGTAACAATACAGTACCATCATGTAATCTAGAATAGCCTAATCAAAATATTTTTTTCGTTTCTGAGTGATATATGCTAAAATATTTTCATTCATTAGCAAAAAAAAAAAAAACTTTCTCCCTCTTTTTCTTTTTTAATATACAATTCTTTGGAAAAACATATGATTATACAAAATCTTTTTTTTCTCCTTGAATTGTGAAACTTTCAAGTTTTGTAATTCTATTATCAGTAAAAATTCTTATTCCTAAAGGATTTATGCAATATTTATTTCTTCTTACCATTATCAATTCTTTGGAGAAACTGGTATTTATTAGAAAGATTTTTGTTTATATTTCAGAATTAACTTTACTTGTTAAATACATCATCATACTCATTAATACCTAAATGTATATCAATATTTCTTTAATCAATTTTATAATTAATTTCTCTAAACATTTAAAATTGAAAATATCCAAAATGCATTTGTATTCTTACCTTTTCTCAA
The DNA here is from genome assembly GCA_019973935.1 of Trichonephila clavipes. NCBI lineage: Eukaryota > Metazoa > Arthropoda > Arachnida > Araneae > Nephilidae > Trichonephila > Trichonephila clavipes. The sequence continues at coordinate 501,286 of BMAU01000205.1, read as the reverse complement.
TAGTAGTTTTTTTTTTTTTTACATAATTTGAGCATTAGTAACTACGTTTACACTTTCTATTATCTTTGTTAAAAATAGAGTACATCCTTACTTGTAGTACTTTTTGTACTATTATTTATGCCTTTAATGCCATTTCCTATCTTTTCCTCGTTTTGTACAGCTAAAAAACTTCGAACACAGTATTGTATTTGTCACAAACCTATAGATTCTATATTTTAGCAAAATAACCTAGAAAATGAGTCTGTTGATACAAATAATATTCAACTCAACAAAGAATAATATAATTAAATAATAGAACATTATATTTTAAAAAGTAATCAATAAACAAACAAAAATGTAATAAAATTATAGAACATTATAATTCGAAAAATAATTAATTTTTAAAATGAATTTCATAATTTTATATTTAGGCATTTGTAATTAACTACATTTTGTATTTTATGTAATCTAACTGTATTTATATTTATATCTGTAAATCTGGAAACAATTTCTTGTAACCTTCTTCAGTTTACCCGATTGGCAACAGTCGGTATATTTTGATTAGACTTGTTGGAATGATTTAATGCTAGCTCAGCTAAGTCTAATGGAATAAACGTGCTCTTCGAATTCTTTGAAGCAACTTTCTATTTTTTAAATGTTATAGAACCAAACGTTCATAACAAGTCTATGACGACCTGAAAAGGGTACATGTCAGCGAAAACATAATTTGGGGGTCCATGAGGTGTGAATGAGGGTCTCATTAAACCAGATTGTGTCTTTAATTTTAAAAGAGAGTTTAATCAAATGGAAACCAGATTTTACCTAAATTTAATTAGCTAAATTTGCAGTCCCAAGATAACAACACAATTTTTTTAAAAACAAGGACAATCATTCACGACAAACATAAAACAAGGACGTACAAGGACGTTTCTTGCCAGAATTAAGCTAAAGGATATCATCATTGGATGTTGCGAATTTTTCCAGTTTCTCAATTGGTAAATGACTGCCAGGTAAATGACGTTTTTACCTACGTTCACATTTAAATGCCCTTTATTCAGATTTTGAAACTACGCTTGAGAATGCTTTTTAATTATGGTAATTACCACACATGGTCGCATTGAAAAAAAATGTCACATTACAAGAGGAACTGATCGGAACAGGCAGTAACGTAGATCTTAAAGTAAAATTTAGAAATGGATGTCAGCAATTTTAGCTTTTAAAAGAGATATCTATTATTTATCCTGAATTATGGAGTATCGTGAAAAAGTTTGTAATTGTTCTTCCTAGTGATATAGAGTTTCAGCACGGTTGTCTAAATAAAAGAAGTCGAAATCTCTAAAATAAAAGAAAAAAAGAAAGAAAAAGACTAGACACACACTACTAACCCAGGGGAATTAGGGTTAAACCGGACAAGATGGATGCCCAATGTTGAAAATTTGTTTTTCAAGCACCAGATTCATCCCTACTTCCTTATTTGTCGATCAGTTATTTTATGTATTAATTTAATTTGTAATTTTTTTTGGTGTTAATATGGGTACATATACAGGGGGGTCCCGAATTCATGATGCAAACTTTAAGGGTAGGTACAAGATATTGTAACAAACATTTATAGTATAGGACAGGGATGGCGAACCAATGGCACGCGACAGAATATTTTGGGCACGCCATCGATCAAAAACGATTTGCAATTTACCTTAAAATAATTAAGTTTACTATGAAGTATTATGGACAAACGCGAGTGATCCGTCGCGACGCCGACAAGTCGAGGAGCAGACTCGTTTGTTACGTTTTACGTAAATACTTCGTATATTATAAATTGCTAATGATGCAAAGTTTATCTACGCATAGTGTGTGTATGTAACTATTTCTAAATATATTCGAGTTGTTAAAAAAACATATTCTAACGTTTACATTAATAGTTTAGCTTGTATACATCTAATTTATTAACGTGATCTAATTCTTGTCTTGTAAGTCTAATTGGTGAAATAACTCTCGCTGCTTTATTTTTAAAAATTTTAATGACCTGAGACAAAAGCGAAAGAGCAGACTCTTCAGAAATCTCGTACAAGCACTCAATTTCCTAAAAACAAATAAATCTGCCCATGAGCCTGCAGTCAGTAAAAGGGTTTTTGGCGGGGGGGATCAAGCGAGCACATAGAATAGTCAATTTCATCGACACAACTGTACATTTAAAGTTTTGTGTTAAATTTACGATTTTTAACTGCTATTTAACATGGCTAGTTCAACAAAAAAACAAAAAGTGCAAGATACTAAGTTAGCAGAGAATTTCAAACTTGGTGGGCTGAGAAATATGGCATGATCAATAAAGGCGACAAAGCGGTGTGTGTTTTTTGTTCCGGAACAGTGGTATGCAGAACATCGTCTGTAAAACGGCATTTTGAAACTAATCACAAATCCTTTTGTGAAAAAAGCGAACCAGAGCAAAAAGAATCAATTGCAAGTGCAATAAAAGACAGAAATAAACAGGTGACGTCTATGTTTAAATATGTAAGCAAAAATTGTCACACAAGTGCGGCAAGTTACTCGGCTGCAAATGCCATTGCTCGGCATGGTAAACATTTTCAAGAGGGAGAGTTTTTGAAGGAAGCTTGGTTGGCATGTGCGCCCTCACTTTTTGATGATTTTGATAATAAAGATAAGATAATTCAACGCGTCAAAGATGTTCCTCTATCTGGAAACACAATGAAAGATAGAATCTTGAAATTGGCAGAAAATGTTACTGATCAACAAAAAAATGACAGTAACTCCGCTCCTTTTATATCGCTATGTCTTGACGAAAGTATTGACATCACTAAATCGGCACGTTTAGCTGTCTTTGCTCGATATTGTGTAGGAAACATCATTAAGGAAGAATTAATTGCGATAACATCGTCGTTAACAGCTACAAAGGGCACAGATATTTGTACGGCAATAAGAAATTCGCTTGCTGAGAAAGAAATTGATTTGAGAAAAATTGTTTCAGTAACCACTGAACAATTGGTGCTCCAAATATGGTAGGCAAAAAAAGTGGTTTCATTTCTTTATTTAAAACAGACGTAGAACATTCGATTCTTGAATGCCACTGCATTATTCACCAACAAGCCTTATGTGCAAAGAGTGGTTTAACATCTCTTGATAGTGTAATAACTTTAGTCAAAGAAATAGTCAACCTTATATCGTCGCAGGCTTTAAATAAACGAAAGTTTGATGCGCTTTGTTGGATGAAGTCAATTCGGTGTGTAATGGCTTAATAATGTATAACAATGTTCGCTGGTTGAGCCGCGGGAACGCACTTCAAAGATTTGTTGATTGCTTGGAAGAAATCAGACTGTTTCTACAAAATGAGAGCAAAATTGAACAATACCCACAGTTGATGGATATTATGTGGCTTTTAAAGTTGATGTTTTTTACAGACATATGCCAACATTTCAATGAATTGAACATAAAGCTTCAAGGCCCGAATTGTCAGTTATCGCCATGATGGATCTCATTCACACTTTTGAAGCTAAACTATATGTTTTCAGAAACGATATTATTACAAAAAACTACAAGTACTTCCCAAACTTGAATAAAAGTATTAAAGATTTAGATGCCCAAGAGAAACGAAACGAAAAAAAAGTTATTGATGACTTTATTTCCATAATGGATTCTTTAATCAAAGAATTTTCAGCGAGATTTTCTCAGTTCAAGGAATTATTGGAAACGTTCAAATTTATTATGTACCCTGATGTGATTTCGTTTGTTAAACTGAACTTGTCTCAATTCGATTGATTGGAAATTGAAGAACTGGGAATGCAACTGATTGATTTCCAGTATAGTTCAATATGGATTCAAAAGTTTATTGAAACAAGGTAAAAGTTGGAATTGAGATTGAAGCAGAAAGATTGACAAGCAATATAAGTAAAAATACCAGTAACGAAATTTTGAAAATATGGAATTCGATTCCAGACGCATTTAACTGTTTGAAGAAGTTGGCGTATGCTATTTTAACCATATTTTCATCTACCTATGTCTTCGAGTCATTATTTTTAGAGATAAAAATAACATCAAAGACTCACTTAGAAACCGTTTAACAAACGACTCTAATTCAGAATGCATTCTACTAAAAGTAACATCTTATAATCCTGATATAAATTATTTGTCATCTAATCTACAACAGCAGAAATCACACTAATGTTATTTTAATTTAAATTACAAGTATAACTAAAACATTTACTACTATACAGTGCAAAATGTATGTTTTCGTATTAAATAAAGAACTTTGATTTGTTCGTATTTAGTTTTATTAGTTCTTCAATAATCACAAGTCAAAATTATTTGATGGCACGCCTATAACTCATTAAACGTTTTTTTAGAAAAAATGGCACGTTGACCCAAAAAGGTTCGCCACCCCTGGTATAGGATAATATAGGCGCAAGTGATGCCGTGAGACACAAATACAAATAAGACACGAAAGAAAAGACAAAGTGTTTATTGAAAGCATCGTTGACAAGAGTGTAATGTTTACAATAACCGTTCAGCACATGAGTTATGAAGTCCAGCTGCAGCACACATTGCTTTACCACCCACTGCCGGACTGACATAGTTCAAAGCTTGGATTGATTGGATTCAAAGCCGGATTCAAAGCTTGAACTCGCTGAAAATGGAAGAAGTGTAAGAGATTTTCATTTAACATTTTACAAACTGTCTGATGACTCACAATTACTTGAGGAGCAACAGTTCTTATACTTGACTCTGGTCTATCCGGTCTATGGTTATGCGTCACTTGCACCCACATACATTCCTATACAATAAATTATTGTTATACAATGTCCTGTAACTACCCTTAAATTTTGTACCATGAATTTGGGACCACCCTGTATATATTCCAGCTATTACAGTAGCCGTTTGGATAAAAAAAAATGTTGTCATTTTTAGGTTATTTTGCTAAAGAAAAGAAGAACATTTTCACTCCTTTTTATCAAAGTGATTCTTTTCGCCTTCTCATAAAATCAGTTTTTTAAAAAAAAATTTCAAAAGAATCCCTTAAAACATAATAATAAAGAAAAACAACAGAATCAAAATAGATCTATCAAACTATAAATTGAAACATTAAAAATTAAAAAAGAATATCTTTTGGTATATCCCATATATTAAAAATTTGCTTCTGCTGCTTTTATTCCATTTTTAGAATGATTATATTAAAATTTTTTACTTTATCCCTGTCGTTCAACTCGCTATTGTTTGAAGTTTTGGATTACCAGCGATTTTTCCTCCAAAAGCTATTTATTTATCTACTGAAGTTCTTCACAAAATGATGTAATACATCCTAAAATGTTTCCAACTCGCGCGGGCACACACACGCGTGTTTATTGAAAACAATTTTTTTTCTACTGTGGAAAATTTATAACCAAATTATTTTTTCAATTTCATTTATATTCAATTTATTTATACAATTATGGTTTATTTATAGGGTAATTTAATAATTGAAGTTCGTTCACAACATTTAAAAGAAAATCAAAAAAGAAACTGGAAACATTTTCTTTTTTTTTACAGCTAGGAAATGTTATGCAATAAAAATAAATAAAGGGAATTTTTAAAAAATCAAGCTTGAAATCTACTAACTACTTCTAAAACATAAATAAGCTGGATGCGAAACCACAACAAGGTCTTCGTACGATAAACAAAAACACGACTGAGCAGCTGACTGAATAAAAACAAAAAAGTGTAAATAAAATATTTATTAGGTCAGATACACACATAGAATGCGTTTTGCGTGCTTGCGAAAGTTTATTTTCTTCTGGTATTTACAATTTCAGATTTGGGCATTAAACTCTTCTATATTTATTACATAATTTTCTTAAAACCTGTTCTCTTTATTTTCAAAAAAATATTGACTGAGATAACAAGTCGTCTACAGCAGTAATTTTGGCCATATTTTCAAAGAAATGTTATGTCAATATATTCTTTTCACACACACAAATCAACATTAATGCATTTAAAATCAATTGAAATAAAAAAATAAGCCCACGTAAACTAATAACGCTATTTTAAGTAAAAAAGCTATTAAATATTTCTATTTTTAAGATAAATTTAAGGTATCCGACTACGTTCGGAACCGTGATTTTAAAAAAAGCGCATAAATGGATAATTTTCATTATATTTAGTGTCACTCAGATTAGAATACATGCATAAAATTGTTTTAAGGAGATTTTGACAAAAAAATTATTTAAATATAATATTTTGGCAAAAAATTAACTTAGTATAATCTTTTTCCCAAATATTCTCATTTCGTGAAAAAATTTTCTATTATAATAACATTTTGCCTGTATATAACTCAGACCTCTCTACAGAGGCTCAACTAGAATTTTTGAAAAATTCACATTAATTTCATATTTACCATCAATGGAAATAATTATTGGCGTTTTTTTCTTAAAATTGCTCCCTTCTGTTGTCGTAAAACATGGATAAACCCACTTCTAAGTCATATATTTCAAAAATTCTAGTTGAGCCTCTGTAGAGAGGTCTGAGCTATATACAGCATTTTATTCTAATAGAAGCATTTTTTACAAAAGGAGAATATTTGGAAAAAGATTATTCTAAGTTAATTTTTTGCCAAAATATTATATTTAAATATAATTTTTTTTTTGTTAAAATGTCCTTAAGACAATTTTATGCATATATTCTAATCTAAGTGACACTAAATATCATGAAAATATCCATTTATGCGCTTTTGAAAATCGCGGTTCCGAACGTAGTCGAATATCTTAAGTGCCTTCGTATAAAATTTTCGGTGCTTTTTTCCCCATGTTTTATAAAGGTTAAACGCAGGGGTACTCAATCTTTTTTTCTGATGGGTCTCATACATCCATTATCCATTTCACGCGGGCCGCAACATGAGATGAAACGGGGGAGGGGGATAGAAAGGCTTAAGACCAAGATTACATTGGAAATTTAAAATATGGAAAATTGATCAAACTATTATAACTCCTGTGTGTTGCGCTTTTTTTTAATTATTTTTTTTATATTTTTCATTTTTGTCACTATCACTAGATTAAAAAAATTTAAGAAACACTCCTTCCCAATTTTTGCATCAGTTACTGGTTTCATATGATTACCAACAGTATAACAAACTTCTTAGGATGTCTTTGTTACTACTGTGAAATGATCACTGACGAAACACTTTGTTGCTCTGTTACAAAAAATATTCAATAAAACCTATTTATCCCCTCTTGAAAAAGGAAAATTGCCATTAAATAATTCCTGTTTATTGGTATTTTTTAAATATATTTTTTCGTGACGAATCAAACAAGTACTGATCCGTATTTGTTTTTCACTGCAAAACGGTCAACCTTCAAATCATTCGAATATTCTTCCCTTGCAAGGTGTGAAATATTGTTCACAAAATTAGTTCTACCCATAAAGTTGTCGCTAATCCGCCGTTGTCTGCTATCACTAACCATAACCATTACAAATAGAAAAAGGATATCAATTCGCAGCCGTACGACATCGGCAGCAAAAAAGCAAAATTGATATATCTGATTTCTTGTGTCAAAGGATTTCCGACAAAAATTCTAAAACATTGTCTTACATAAGAGAATTTTTCAGAGCAATGTGTTATGACGGGGCCACTTAAAAATGCTCGGGGGGTCGCAGGTTAAGTATTGCTGGTTTAATGAATCAATGCCTCTACCATATGCTGAAAAGTCACATTATACTAGGAGTCTTGGTTACGGACTTGTGACCGGCATGCCATGCGTTCGAGACCAGAGCCACTGAAAACACACCGTTCTGATGCACGTTAAATCTGTCGTAGCTCAAAGTTCTTCCGTTGGCGTGGTGTAGACGTGCGGTGAGGGAGGTACCAGCTCATAAGGTGTCGTCTTCGCCACTTAGTGGATTCATTCATATTTTATCAAACCAGATATGAGAAATGTTAACAAAAAGCACTCGATTGATTGTAACTCTGAAAATATTGTAAATTTATTTTTAAATTTTAGCTCAACCCTGGTATAGAAGTCCTAGCTATATTAAGAGAAAAAAATATTATTGTAGAAGCAATTTTCATAAAAGGAGAATGTTTTGAAAATACCTTATTTGTTCGAATCTAAGCCGCACTTTCCGCCAATGATATTGCTTTTGAGAATCGGTTGGACTTTCAATCGAAGGGGGAAAAATTCGTTGGATAGGGGAAATTGAACATGATACTGACGATTAAAATAATTAGAGGTTCAAGTATGCATTTAACAGTTTTTAATACTGTTAAAATAAAACAAATATCCACTTCTTATAAGCTCTCATTTTAATTATTTCAAAATATTTATTATTTTTTTTTAGAAAAACGTGTTGAGATGTGGCTTAAAATCGATAGCGGCTTAGATTCGAATAAATACGGTCCAGTGGAGAGTCGTTTATCCGAATCGATTGGGATCGGACCTCGTTCGGATAACCGAAAACCGAATGCGATCCATGCAGTATACGAAACCAGACACTACACGAATATTGAAAATCATCACAAGCGGGAACTGTGCTAGAAGAAAAAGCAAAACAGGAGCAAAATGTCGCAATTTCACCTTTATGTGAAAAATAATCACTTATTTTTCGCTGTACCATTGTACACCTTCGTTTTTTTGGCTGCAATGTCTCCGATTCTCTCAAGCAGCAGTAGTTGAGTAGGACAGCACTCTGATTGCAGTTCGTACCACTCCATAACTGTATCTAACTCAGAAAACGTGTCAGCATTTGATGGACCCTTGCTACTTTCCCTGTTGTTGTTGTCCTCGTCTTCTTCCGTTTCACCATCGACAGGGACGGTGCTTAAGACGTTGCGCTTCCGTTTTGAATTCCAAGCCATAGCAGTTCACAACTCAACAAAAGAGCACGTACACACCCTCTCACTTGGAAACGAACTCACCTAATATTCCGTATGCAGATGTTTACCAAATCACACAACTGAAATTCCCCAAGTATCCTTGACCTTGGGTTTTCCTGTCATTTTTGGCCTCCCGCGAAACAACTGTTGAACACTGCACTGTTCGAAAACGTATTCATATACATTGCATGTAGTTGACAAAAAAAGAAAAAAAGATAAGCATAAAAAAAGAAAAAATAGGCATCTACATACCGTAAAATCCGCCGTGTAACGCATACCTACACTTTCAAGCTGCATTTTTAATTTTTAGGTATATTCGCCGTATAACGCACACACCCTCCCCCTCTTTTTTAAAATAAAAATTCATCTTATGTTTTGAAGTCATTTATTCGAGGTATTATATCCCAATCTTTTGAAAAAATAATATATATTTCTTGAACATATCTCTCTTTAAGTTCATAAGAGGAATGGTATAAAAACAAAGTATTATTTCGATATACGTAGAATAATAATAATTTTTTTTATGCTCATCTTTTTTTTTTATTTTTAAAGCTAACGTATTTATTCCCTGCGAATGGCGCGCCCCCATAAATTCGATCTTATTTTTTTGTGCTAAAGGTGCGCGTGTTATAAACCGTATTTTACACGGTGCGTGGAAATACTGTTTCTTTCGAAGAAATGGCGTACCTTATGAACATAAAGAGTTCAAGTTCCAGAAATATACTGTTTTTTCAAAAGCGTGGGATAATATCTCGAATAAATGACTTCAAAACATAAGAGCATTGCGCACGTACATTTCAGATTCCTTCGTGAAAAAGTGTTCGCGCGTTGTATGTCGAATATACCTTAACATTAAAACAATTTAGCTTGACGCATTATAGCGCATTTTATAATGTAGCATTCTTCCCCATTATAAATATCTATTATTCGCCGAATTTTACTGTACAGTAGAACGTCACTTATCCGAACGATTATTATCCGGAGCGTCAAATATCGGGACCAGTTTATTTTTTGTCAACTGCATGTAATGTGTATGAATAAGCTTTCCAACAGTGCAATTCTCGACAATTGTTTCGCATGAGGCCAAAAGTGACGGGAAAACCCAAGGTCAGGGATATTTGAGGAATTTCAGTTGCATGATTTGGTAAACATCTGCACAGAATATGAGTCAGTTTCAGTTTTAGGTCACTTAGTGAGGGGGTGTATACGTGCTCTTTTGATGAGTTGTGAACTGCAAAGACTTTGAATTCAAAACGGAAGCGCAATGTCTTAAACATCATCCCTGTCGATGAAACGGAAGAAGACGAGGACAACAACAACAACGAAAGTAGCAAGGGTCCATCAAATGCTGACACGTTTTCTGCGTTAGAGACAGTTATGGAATGGTACGAACAGCAATCAGAGTGCTGTCCTACTCAACTACTGCTGCTCGAGAGAATCGGAGATCTTGCAGCGAAAAAACGAAGCTGTACAATGATACAGCGAAAAATAAGTAATTATTTTTCACAATAAAGGTAAAATTGAGACATTTTGCACCTATTTTGAGTTTTTTTCAAGCACGTTTCCCGCATGTGATGATTGTCTATATTCGTATAGTTTCCGGCTTCGTACATTGCATGGATCGCATTTGGTTTTTGGTTATCCGAACCATCGCGAATCCGAACGGTGCCCGGTCCCAATGGATTCGGATAAACGGCGTTCTACTGTTTATTCTAATTCAATTGAGACTAAATATAAAAAAGTAACGCTTTTCCGAACGTAGTCAGTCACCTTAAACGAAAAATGATACGAACGTTCCACCAAATACTGCCGAGCGAATGGAGGGAAGAGAGAAAAAGCAAAATATAATATCGGTGCTCATTAGCATTTTTTCTTTCCATTTCAACCGTTCTTTTGTTTTGTTTCTATCGCTCACCTGAGATCCGGAGAAACGTGTTTAGCTGCAGGTTCCTGAATGACCTAAAGAATGATTGCCCTTGCAATCGTGCGCGAGGTCTGAATAAATAAAAAGGCTCTAAATGCAAATTCATAAATCGTCTGCGAAGTGAATTGAAGTGAAGAACGAAAGTAAAAAAAAATGATAATAATAATAGCTTAGAGGCACAGAAGACTGCGGAGGTGAATTCAATTATCTAGAATCGTAATTTATATGATTCTTTTTCGGGTTCTGAATTTTTTATTTCTGTGTTCGAATTCAAATCGATTAGACGCGGAAATGGAATCAATGGAATTGGAGAAAAGAATCGTTTGGGAAGAAATATTAAACTGATTTATACTAAATAGTTCCTGATGACGACAGGATGCGCACTTCTTTTTTGCTGTGCTATGCGGAAATTAGGAATCATCCCATTTGTGGAGTGAATGACCACCAAAAGAACTAAAGACAGAGAGAGACATTCGAAACAGACACCAAGTTAAAAATATTTAGCTGCAGTAAAGAATTTCTGGAAGAAAGTATAATATATAACATGAATTAAATGAAATGAAAAATCCTTTAATGGAAAATGTTTGAAACACAGTCTTTTAAAGTTTACTTAAATACTGTACAATAGGGTAGATCACGGCAACAAGGTGGAAAAAATTACTTTTAACTATAACCTACCTATGCAGAAAATATGTTGTATATTATGGAGATTAAAAGAAAAATAATTTTCAAATTTTAATATTGCTACTAAGAGGTTAAATTTTCGAATAAATGGAGACTTAATTTTGGTAAAGCGATCTTAGAACGAGAAAAAAAATATTTTCCTTTAATTTCATAATCATAAGCGATGATTGCTGATAAATGAGTACAGAGTAGTGAATGGCCTAATGTACGATGCAATATATCCAAATTTCAGCTTTCTCTCTTCGAACAGTCGATTCAATCCGATCCAAAATTTTTTTCCGTCTTCCTCTTTATCGTGCAATTCTACACAATAGCTTTCTTTTTAAAAAAAAAATACTAAAAAAATGCTGTTAAATGTACACCCCCTCCTCCCCCCCATGATGCTTTTTCTTCTAACTCTTTAGTAGGTGACCTCTCATTGCAATAAATGTTAAAAAGTACTAAAATACTTGCTTTTCTCTTCAACAAAAATGATTTTTGATTTTTATCATGAAAATAATTTTCTTTGATTTAAATAACCCAAACCGACAATAATTTAAAAGTGAGTACTGAGTAGAGTGAATAGTACATGTGTGATGCATTGCATCATTTTATATCCCTAGTGGTCTAACCTCCCATTTTATAACCTCTACAAGCACTGTTCAGTCAAAAGGTCTTTTCCGTCTACCATTTTACTGTGCACTGCTATTTCGACAGAGGGTAGGGCCATGGTAGCCGAGTGGTATAGGTATCGTATCGGGGTTTGCCTTGTCGCCCATTTCGAGCCCAGTACTACTAAAGACTCGCCGTATAGGGCAGCGATGCACGTTAAATCTGTCGAGAGCTCAAACGTCCTCCCGTTGGTGTGGTGTGGTAGTTAGGAGATGGGGTGCCAGCTCGGGTGGCGTCCACGTCATTTGACCATGGTTCAAAATTACGTGGTTCCTCGCCAAAAGCCCTCGTGTAGCTGAACAGTGCAACGTTAATATTCGATCAATCGACAGACGTTATTTAAAGAAATTTAACACTATATATATGTAATAATTTCCTTTAGCATCCTTTTAATTAACTCTTTTTTAATAATATTTAAAGAAACTTTTAATTCTTAAGTTCAAAACTAACGCCCTAATCTTAATCGTAATCAACTAGTATTATCACCTCAGAAATCTCATTCCCACCCGTTTTAACCAATCAGAACTCTTGTTACAAAGGAGTCACGCGGTCTTCATTGCCGGGTGTAAGAAGCGAAAATCTTTTGTGATCTCTCTCTTCGTCCTTAACCATGTAATCGGCTGCAGCGTGAGTCTTTTCGTTGTGTGTGTTTTCTTTGTGATTTCGTCAATATATGTTTGTGTGTCTCTACATGTGCAAGGCAATAAACGGATTTACTAATCACAAGACTGCCTCATCAATTACAGTGAATACGAAACATCAACCAGCATAGAAAATGTATCCAACGTACAGTAATCACTTCCAACGGCCACGCCCTATCCTTTCGTTGTTACAGTATAATCGTCCACTCGCCACGACAAATCATACACTATTATAAGTTTTATTATACTTGTATGTATATATAAAGAAGCTTTCACATGTACCCCTGGTGTTTTTTTTTCTTCTAACTCTTTAGTAGGTGACCTCTCATTGCAATAAATGTTAAAAAGAACTAAAATAGCTGTTTTTCTTCAGTAAAAATTAAATTAACTTTTTACCATAAAAAAAGCACAAATAACTAAACTTCATTTTCCATGTGGTAGTATTTAATGTATAGGTTAATTTTTTTTTAGTTTTTCCTCCTTCTGTATACCAGAAAACATCTTGTCCGCATAGTAGATTTTAAAAATTTAGCGGGGGAAAAAAAATCGATTCACCATCCTTACTGCTCAAACACAAACATTGAATAAAAATCTTTTTTTTTCTCTTGTAAAATATTCCATAATATAAAAAAAAATTGTCCATTGTGGTAAGAAATATTTATCAAATAAATAGATCAACAGTTTGTCATAATTTTCTTCAACAGAATGAGAGTATTTATGTGTTTTAAATAAACTATTTATAATAAAATGAATAAATTAATAATAAACAAATTGATTATTAATCAATAAGGTTTTTAATAATTTTCCTCGGTGTTTTATTTACTGAGATTTCGTAAAATTTGTTATGAGCATATCATGAGTCAAGTGAGTTAGTGAGTGAATATTAACGTCGCAGTGTTCAGCTACACGAGGGCTTTTGGCGACGGACCTCGTCATTTTGAACCATGGTCAAGTGATGAGGACGACACCTGAGCTGGTACCTCCCTCTCTTAACCACCACGCTACACCAATGGGAAGACGTTTGAGCTTTCGACAGATTTAACGTGCATCGCTTCCCTACACGGTGGGTCTTTAGTGGTACTGGGCTCAAACTCGGGACAAGCCAGCCACGATCCGATAGCTTGACCACTAGGCTACCGCGGCCACCATATCATGGGTCATATTTACTATCAGTGAAATTTATGAGCGTAAATAAAATGAATAAATTTTAAGAACTGAAATTATATATCGTCTTTTTTGTACTTAGAAATAAAGCAAAAAAAAAAAATTAATTTTATAAAAATTGACTTTTAAGAAAGGACTATTTAAAAACAAAATAAATGATTCGATACATCTTGAACTCACATCTCATACTTAGGAGAAAGAGAATCAGAGATAATTTTCCTTAAAACCATACACTGAAATTCAGAATTGAGGTTGAAAATAAATTATACGTATTAATAAGGGTAAAAATTAAGGCAAAACTATTATTTTAAAATTTAAACTATTTATTTTAAGATAAAATAAATAGTTCGATGAATTTTGAACTCAAAAAAAAATTTCATATTTAGAAATCAAAAATAATTTTCCTGAAATCCATTGAGGTTGTAAATAAATTATGTATTTTAATGGGTATGAAAATTAAGGTTATTATACAGGACAATAGCCGAAATGTAAATATTGATCCATTACAATTTGTTTATACTTCATATTTAGTTTTAATTAGATTTTGCTGTATACATTTAAAAGTAGTAAATCATTGCAATTTAAAACACTAGAAATCAGATAATGTTGCTTTAAAAACCAACCCCATTCACACTTTTTTTTTCTCTTTATTCCACAACATGTTTCTTCCCTTCTCGAATATCAGATTTCTCAGTAACAAAACGGTTCTCTAAACAAACTATTATAATTCGCTGCAGGATAGCCGGAATTTCGGCTACTTGAACCTGTTGTAAAATGCTCGGAAATTTTAAAGTAATCAATTGTAAATAAACATTGCGAAATGGTCGCGAGAGTCTATACGAGTCGTTCGGAGCCAGCCTCGGCTGCTTGCAGGCAGAACAGTAGATGATGACGTCACGTCCATTGACCCAATAACATGCCAGGAAGGATCTGGGTCACTAACGCTCTCTCAACGGCTCCTCCATTGTTGATATTTTGTGTTGTTTTTCTGCATGCAGACTCTGATTCAGGGAATAACAGAATATTCTTCCATTTATCCTTTGACAAATCCGATTTTATTTTAATTCACGATAGCACTTACTGAGAGAGAGGAAGCATGCCTGCCGCTTTCTATTTAATCCCCAAAGGATTGGACTGCGTTTAATATATTACACAAAATCAGTCAACAGAAACGGCTGTGACTATTTTATCTGTTTAAATCAGAAGTTCGAGAACAAAAGGGAATATTTGTTCACTTTTTTTTTTTTTTAATGTATAGCAGTGCTTCTCCAACTTTCAATATTTGCGACCCAATATTCCATCGCAATTTTCACCGCACCCCCTTCCATACGAT
Source organism: Trichonephila clavipes (assembly GCA_019973935.1). Taxonomy (NCBI): domain Eukaryota; kingdom Metazoa; phylum Arthropoda; class Arachnida; order Araneae; family Nephilidae; genus Trichonephila; species Trichonephila clavipes. The sequence goes on along the minus strand of BMAU01000205.1, from coordinate 486,059 downwards.
AACAATGCAATGAAATCAATATACTATACTTTGATGCTACAGCTACAACACAATTTTAGCCCCTCAAGTCTCCCCGACGTATATAAACGTCTCGCTCAGCCAAAGTCGTAATTTCCCCGGACGGATATATACGTCTTTCTGAAGTACGATCTTTTCTGTGTACTGTTATCTATACAATTATTCCGAAGGCCTTAGAAAGCAATAAAATGACTTTGACAGTGTTTGCGAAGGATTTACTTGTTTCAAATGATTTGATTATTTTTATTCTTTTTCCTTTCCCCCCTCCTCCGTGGCCGCGGTAGCCGAGTGGTATAGGTATCGGATCGTGGCTTGCCTGGTCACGAGTTCGATCCCAGTACCACTAAAGACCCGCCGTGTAGGGAAGCGATGCACGTTAAATCTGTCGAGAGCTCGAAATTCCTCCCGTTGGTGTGATGTGGCAGTTAGGATTGGGGGTGCCAGCTCAGGTGTCGTCCACGTCACTTGACCATGGTTCAAAATTACGTGGTCCGTCGCCAAAAGCCCTCGTGTAGCTGAACAGTGCGACGTTAATATTAAATCAATCAAATCAATCAATCAATTCCCCCCTCCTCCAGTACATCACATACGCGTGATTAAGTGGAAAACGGTGGCATCGGGGAGCGAATCGCGTCACTTTTAATCGGCAGCTAAGGGATTCATTATAATCTGTACAAATTAGCAAGATAGGTGTTAATTTTCGCTTATAGTTTTATATATGACAAGCCCATGGGGTCATTGGTAATTATAAAACTTGTTCTTAACTTAGTATTGTTAAACTAATTATAAAATACATTGTGGAGTATTTATAAGTATCAGTACTCCACAATGTATCAGTTTTATTATATCAGTGTAAATGCGTATTTTATTTTTTTATTTTGTTCGAATGTTTTTTTTTTTTTTACTTTCAGCAAATAACTAACTTTTTAAAATAATGTTTTGTTTTCGACTTTTCCATATGCTCGCACCCCCCTAGGGAGGCGCGCCCCACATTTTGAGCAACTGTGATGTATAGCTTTATTCGAATCTATAAAAGAATATGAATTCTTGCTGATTTCGTTAAATGTATTATCTTTATCTATCTCATATTTCTAAGCTTAAGTTTCTTCCTCATCTCTTGACTAAAGATCCGCCGCCAAAAGCCCCCGTGTTTCTTTATAGAGAGCGCATAATGTTAATATAGCTCTTTTTCTCATACTTCTACCTGACGTGTAGAGGGGGCCGATGCATGCTAAATCTGTCCGGCTCAAAATCCACCCTTTGGCGTCGCGTAGCAGTTAGCAGAGGGAGAGCCAGTTCAGATATCGTCCTCGTCACTCGACCTGGTTAATAAAATGACGAGATCCGTCTCATGCTGCTTTACATTGTGCGAAACTTAATATCTCTCATTCACTCATTAAAAGGCTTCGTAAAAGATTAAACGATGTACCATACTAGACTAGATCACTAAATTCCCCACATAAAGGGAAAAAAGAAAGAAATTTTTTTTTGTTTGTTTAAGTAGTAGTGGCAGGAATATTGAAGAAGCTTTAAATCCCTTAATTATATATTCGAAGTCAAGGGAGGGGTGTTCAAATTCTCAGGAGTCCGCGATGTCGGGCTAATACATAAAGGGAGGACGTAGAGATCGAAAGTTAAAGAACCGCTGTTCTACGATACGCGTAGATGAACGAAAAAATAAAATTAATTTTTATGTTAAGTTATAAGACGGGAGTTCAGGCATTTCAGTATTTTTGTAGTAAAAAGACAATTTTTTTTTCTTGTTAAGGTATCCGACTACTTGCGACAACTTTTTTTTAAAAAATGAAATTTTTTTATGATTTTTAGGTTTATTTAGTACATTTTAAGAAAAAAAATGTTCAAATTAAGGAGATAAAAATAGATAATTACCACTTAAATGGGAAAAAATGGGTAAAAATAGACAAAAAATGACACAAACGGGGCCCGCTCTGTACAAATAGTAATTGAACAAATTTTCAATTTTGATGTATTATTTTGCTAAGCCTTTTTGAAATGACGTTCAGGATAAGAGATATTTTAATTTTTACAAAAACTAGAGCACACTTTATCTTAGTTATTATATGAAATTGCTTAAAAAATAGTGATTATATTCACATAAAGGACAGAAAATATTTTGTAATAAAACTGTGATTGATGAATCTGAAGGTTCAAACACTTTTATTGTTATACAGAACATACACGAAAAATTTCAGCAAATTATTTTAAAAACTATTTGAGCAATCGCTATCTCCGTTTGAGATTTTCGAAAAAAAAAACACATTTCGAGTGAAACGCATTTTAAAGTTTGACATCTTATGTAAAATTATGGCATCTGTTTTTATTAAAACACTTGTAGTTTTTGTTCTAATGAATGGAAAATAAAAAGCTTGGTATTTTTACAAAGCGAGTAAAATGGCCTATAAAATAAAATCATAATTTTTTTTCAGTTTTTAAAAAAAAATTTGATTTTAGGGTAAAACAAGCATTTTTGTATTTTTGTTATATTTATTGCGATGAGGACGCGTACTAAATACTTCAAAGGAGAGAAAAAAAATTCCAGGTGTACTGAACAGCTTCTTTAGTGTCCAGCAACTGCAGTAGACTTTTGTTTGCGGGTGCTGCCCGGGTAGATTGAGTGGCCGCGGTAGCCTAGAGGGCAAGGTAGCGGACTCGTGGCTGGCGTGTCATGAGTTCAAGCCCAGTACCATTAAAGACCCATCCTATAGGGGAGTGCTGCATGTTAAATCTGTCGAGATCTCAAACGTTCTCAGTGTGGTGTAGCAGTTAGGAGAGGTGTTGTCCTCGTCACTTGACCATGGTTCAAAATGACGCCGCCAAATGCTCTCGTGTGGCTGTGACGGTAATATTCACCCACCCGGGTAGATGGATTGATTTCATATGAAATGAGAAATTTTTAAAACAAATCAAGGGAAGTGGACGTCGTATATAATTTGGGTTCTTGGTTTATTGATGTCGTCACACATGGGTTGGTACTCAACTCTCCAAAGTTCCCCACCTCTCCAAAGTGAGGAATTTGATATTTGAGCCTCGATAGATTCGGGTGGATATTTAGTGGCATTACTGCTCGAATACATGAAACGACTTTAATAGAAACGGTCACGAGTTCACGACCATGACCACCCGATTTATTGCCTCCACTATCTTCTATTGCCGGGGTTAGAACCCGTGATGTGTATGGATCCGCAGCCGAGTAACTGAACCACTGCACAAAAGAGATCACCACTGCCAGGAGGACGTTAATGGCTTCTATAGGAACCGTTACACTCCTCCCCCCACCAGTGAATCGGTGGATAGGCAAACGAACGAGATATTTGTTATGGAGAGCGTGTGAGTTGTTGCGTCAAGTGAGTCTGACGACTTTGCTGTGTCAAGTGGGTCTGACGACTTTGGTTGCTGCGTCAAGTGGGTCTGATGGTTTTAATTGATGTTGTAATGGGTAAATGGAGCTACTACAGATCAGAAGTTTTTCGCCTTTTCTTTTCAGCTAGGGTCACCAATGTCGGGGTTAGAATACCCGATCTATGGATCCAAAGCAGATTAACTAGACATTAGAAAAAAGTTATCAGAACTGCCCGGAGGTCATTACTGGCTTATATAGGAACCACTACACTATATAAACTTTCGTTGGGTATGCTTGGTCCTCCTTCAGTGGAAAAAAATTTAAACAACATAAACAAACATGGAATTATTCGGACTCCATTTTTTTCGGGTATAATGAATGCACGTTTCTTTTGTTACAGGTAATCGTTTCACTGTGCCCGCAGGACAACTACAGTTATGGTTATTTAAAAACGGAGAAGACAGCGATTACGGCACGCTTCGTTTGGTGCGAACGTGACCGGGCGATGTCAACATTGGGAAACTCTTTCAAAAACGGATTTTGAGGTTATTTGACTCTATTAACTCAATGCATGACTGGGTCACGTGACACTCATTCGCATCTGGCAACTGGCCTAAATTATAATCTTGGCCGGTATTGATTTTACCTTTCTCCCAATTTTTTCTTTTCTTTGTCTAAAATCAAGAAATAAAACTAAACATTAAAATATTCATAAATCTATTAATTATATCTATCGAAGCAAAGAAAATTTAAGTATTCATCGCTCCTGACTTACGCTCAATTTAATCTGGTTGCAATAGCGCTGCATATTAGATACCCTGAAATGGGCACTAATGACAGTTTGGGATTAACTCTTTGGAAGAGACATGTGTCATTCGCGTATGCGTAGGATTTAACCTTCCCCATTAGGGCATTTTCAATTATTACTGAGTGGGCAGGTAGTTTAACTGAATAAAAGGCAGCTTTATATATATACCGTAAATAAGACTCTTTTTGCTATTATTTCTGAAATCCAAAAGAGAATTACTATGGCTAATCGATGTCTTAATGAAAAAAGAAAACTATGAAATCAAATTTAATCAGAAGAAAAATAAAAAGGTTTTATTGTATAAAAGTCTTTTAAGATCAGTATTAACTTATGCATGTGAAACTTGGTCCATGTCTCGAACAGATGAGAACTTGATAAGTATCTACGAAAGGAAGATTTTAAGATTCTGAAGGAGATTGGAGGAATTCAGGAAAATGGAACATGGCGAAGAAGATCAAGTTTAGAGCTCTATCGATCATATAAAGAATCTGACATTGTTAACTTCATCAAAATACTACGAATTAAATGAGCAGGTCACGTTATCAGAATGAACGAAGATCGCACCACTAAAAAACTCTTCAATGCTCAACCAATTGGCACACGAATAAAGGGCAGGCCATATCTGAGTGAAGCGGCAGGCCTCTAGTAGATCTTTGGAGAATATCCGTACCTCTTTTTGCTAAAAGTCCGCCATTACATTTCCCCAAAGGCTACAACGAGAAGGCACCCACTGGAAGACAACCTTTCTTGGAATTCTGCTTAGCGGCTCCCTGCAATCCTGTACTCGGGAGTTGTTGTCTTGGTTACTTGCCAAGGCCTGAATGACAGAACTTTAATCAGATAAAATTACAGTCTTTAAAGGAGTGTTAATAATTTTAATTTAAATGTATTTAAATATACCTTCAGAATAAAATACAGTGACTCCAAAAAATGAATATAAAGTGATTTCCATGGAAAGTGCAACAAACTTGAGAGACCACAGCAAGTAAAATTGAAATAGTTCCTTGTGCGGCCTGGCGCCATTTGATCCGTTGACAGGTACCGGTCCACGGCCCAGGGACTGGGGAAAACTTCTTCATCAAAACACCTGGACAACTGGAAATGGACTTCATAATTTGGGCCCTCGGTCAAGTGACGATGGTGATACCTGAGTTTGCACCCTTTCTCCAAACTATCACATCACACCTTAGGGAGGATTTTGAGCTACGGCAGATTTAACGTGCATCAACCCCTTTAAACGGTGGGTCTTTAATAGTACTGACACTCAAATTCATGACACGACGGCCCCGACTAACTTTGACCACTAGGCTACCGCTCCTACCCCGCCGTGTAGGGCAGCGATGCACGTTAAATCTGTCGAGAGCTGAAACGTCCTCCCGTTGGTGTGGTGTGGTAGTTAGGAGAGGGGGTGCCAGCTCAGGTGTCGTCCACGTCACTTGACCATGGTTCAAAATTACGTGGTCCGTCGCCAAAAGCCCTCGTGTTGCTGAACAGTGCGACGTTAATATTGAATCAATCAATCAATCAATCAATACCGCTCCTACAATTTATCAAGGAATCAAGGGGAAATAAAACTCATAAATTCATACAAGGATTCGTAATATCGAACAAATTTTGGTTGTAACCGAGACAATTTTAATCAGTGAAATGTTTTTATTTTTTTATTGATTAAATAAGTGTGAAAAGATTGCTTGTGTCGAGACTCTCTGTTTTAAGGCTCTAGCATACTATTGTTTTAACGTATGTAACTGTGGTTGAAGGCAGCGCTCGATAGAACTGTGGACAATATGTCGCCAAGGAGCTTGCCAAGAAAATAACGAATTAAAATTTCTCTTATTTTATGCCCCTTTTGTTCATAAAATATTATTTATGAGTTTGAAATATTTTTTTGTTTCCGTTTATTCTAATCATACGAATACAGAAATGTCCCGGCCTTTTACTTCTACCTTTTCATTTGTTCGAAAATAACTGATGGACCTCGGAATTCTGAACCCAAAGATCAAGTGATGAGAGCGACCTTGACCTGGCATTCCACTCCTCAAACTTTTACACCCCACCAACTTGACGACTTAGATCCTCCACAGATTTAGCGTGTATTAGCCCCACTACGCAATTAATATTCAATGCCATGCCGACCTACAATTAGAAGAAAAAAAGTCCGCCATAAGGTCGAGACTCTTTTTATTCGACTACCTATTTATTTCTGTTTGAAATAAGTTCAGTACAGTTGACAAATGTTGTTATTAACCTGAGACAAAATATGTTAATTTTAACAGTTTCTCGACTTATATAATTCGCTTAATTTTTCTCAATTCCTCTACTATTAGCTCCATTCTCTCTATATTTATTTATTTATCTTGGTAGAGAGAGAATTTTCAATCGTTAATAAAATACATTTAAAGCGCTCAATTGAGCTGAAATTTTGTATACATGATTATTTTGGATGACAATACAGTAATTTAATTATGGTTAATAAAAATTAATTGATTAAAACTAATTATTCAAAGAATTACAAATACAGCCACGTTGGCAACATTTTTGGTGACGTGTCAAAACTTGAAAAGGTTTTTTCCCCACATTTTAAAGCGCTCATTTGAGCTGAAATTTTCTATACACTATAGTTTTGGGTAAAAATACAATAATTTAATTATAATTAATTAAAATTAATTGACTGAAACTAATTATTTAAAAAGTTTCAGATACAGCCACGTTGGTTTCATTTTTAGCGACTTGAGTCAAAACTTTAAAATATTTTTTTTCTCGTTTTAAAGTATTCAGTTGAACTGAAATTTTATAGACACGATTGTTTTGGATGGCAATACGATACTTTAATGATAATTAATGAAAATTAATTAACACTTAATGTTCTGATTCTCTCATATGTATATACATATTTATATTAATTGTAACTATTTAATAAAAAGTAGCTAAAATAAAATTTTACTTTGTTGAGCTAAGTAGGAATTGACTTAATTTTTTTTATATATTATTTGTTAACTATAGTAATTCAGAGTGGTTTTTAACAAGTAACAGTAAATAGCTTTTATTTGTGCATATTTTGTGTGTTGCCGCCAAAAGTGGAGAAAAGTTCTCTTGGCGATATTTTCGCACAAACAAACAGTGCCAGCCACACAGGTCTGCACTTGCTCCTTTATAATGCGAAATTAATATCCAAGTTCACCTATTAAAGTGCATAACGTAATATCTATTAATATTTAAAAATCTAAAGGACGCAAGTGGGGTAAATGGATGGATGTACGTGTGTTAAATACCACATAAATATTGGAGCAATTCTCTCCAAAAATGTGTTCGGAGTTTGGTTCGCCCCCTAAGATTTTAAGCTAAGGAATTTTTAATTAGGAAATACTTGAACGATTACAAGAGTTTGTATTGGAAAGGAATCAATTCAATTTCTCTTTTCATTTTTAATAAGAATAGAATTTTAAGATAAATAAGTTATTCAATAATGTAATTTTAAGAAATACAATTTTGCTTGAAATTTCTTTTCTGAATGTTTTCAGGATTCATTGGTCACTGTCACCTAGTGGTTACGGTTAGGAACTCGTCTCCGGAGTGTCACGTGTTCAAGTCCTGGTGCCACTGAAGACTTACTGTGTAGAAGGAGTTGACGCATGTTAATTCTGCCAAGGCTCCTGTTGATGTGGTTGTCGTCCTTCCCACTTGATCGAGGATCAAAATGACGCCATTAATGGGTCCAGCTCGTCCATAGGAGCCCATGTTAAATTTTGTAAGTTTATGCACCTTTTTCTCAGAAACTACATATACTTCTCATAGATAAAATCTGTACAGTAGGTTATGTGTACTATTAATAACACTTTAACGAAGGATTTTGTCTCTGTTTAAAGTTGAATAAATTATGAATTTTTTAAAAATTGTCCAATTTTTTCCCCTAAAATTTATTTTAAAAAAATCATCCAAAAATGTTTGCTAGATATATCTAATTCCCTTCATTAAAATGTGTAAACATGTTAAAAGTCTGCTCAATGAAAATCTGAAGAATCTTTGAGAAAACTGTACATAAAAAAATATTACACTTAGGGAAAACAGGCTTAAAGTGTAAATTCGTAACTTTTTGAGCTTATACTTTATTCAATACTTTCCAGAAGCATATGAAACACACTGTTTTTTACTCTCTACTCGCACAAAAGATTCTTTTCATTTCTTTTTTTTTCATTATTTTTAACAATTTTTCTTTTTGGGGGGATTTCAAGATGCTTTCGTCGGGCTGCACGAATCCTACGTGTATTTAATTTTTTGAAGCATGATACATATCTATAACTTGGTTTAATATCACAATGTTTTAAAATCGTTAATTTTGCTACATGACTCATATTGTACTGTGCAATAGCCATATTTTTTCTACCCCTAACATTTTAGAGTTTTTATTCCACAAATGTACATCTTGGAATCACTGACCATATCGTGTCATTAACTGACTCATTTGGGTTCTGGGTCTTTCCATGTGAACATTTTATTAAGCAAGTTAGTTAACGACTGCACACTTCATTCGCCTCTTGTGTTGTTATAATTACGTATTTATATTTGCTATGTGAACTTTGAATTTGAGCTGTTGTGGTTTCTACAGATTTTGCGGATAGTATTGTGAATGTATTTATTCCTTTCTGTTAAAATTAGGTATTTTCTAGAAAGTTTGAGGATATTAAATTTTTTTTTTTTTTTTTTTTTTTTTTTTTTTTTTTTTTTTACGATGTGGTCTTAAGGAACCTGCATTTAAACTGTGTGCACAATTTTTGAGTTTTAAAGATGACCAACCACTTAATAATAAATACATTTTTCTGAGTCATTTCTCCAAAAGGGAGAAACAAGCTGTTGTCAATTTGAAAAGAAAAGAATGAGAAAAGGCGAGGCATCAAGCGAATAACCAGGCCACCGTGGACCTAATTTTCTTATTTTTTAAAGACACCCAATGCGTCCTCTGATTCAGCGCGGAACAAACAAAATCCAATTAAGTGTCCTGTCTCATCCCATTTTCTTCTTCCCTCGTCCATCTTCACAGAACAAATCTGGATTGGGAAGCGCAGTGGAAAGGACACTTAATTCAAGTCATGGGGCACTTAATTCCTGTTCCATGTGTTGTAAACAAGCAGTAAGAATTGAGTTTTCAATTCAGGAATTACGCTTCGAGACATCTTTTAAAAAGGAGGGAGGAGGGGAAGGGGAGGCTTAAGAAAGTATATTTGTGTGTGGCAATCTGATGGTTTTCTTTATATTTGAGTCATGCAATTTTTTCGCATCTATTTATCACTTATTTATGCTCATCTCATCTGTCATATCTTTTTTGCTTAAAGCTTTTTTAATGTACAATGAAAGTAGGATCTTTTTTAAAAACACACACACAAGACATAAAATAAATTTTTTAAGTCATCTCCTACTTAGATCAACAAAGAAATTTTTTATTTTAGCTAGTTTTTATTAAATAGTTACAATTAATGTAAAATATGTAAAAGCATAGGACTGAATTGCAACATTAAGTAGCAATTAATTTTTATTAATTATCATTAAAGTATCGTATTTTTATCCAAAATAGTCGCATATATAAAATTTCACTTCATCTGAATGCTTTAAAACGTGAGAAAAAAATCTTTTGAAGTTTGACCCAAGTCGCTAAAAATGAAACTAGCATGGCTGTATCTGTAACTCTTTAAATAATTAGTTTCAGTCAATTAATTTTAATTAATTATAATTAAATTATCGTATTTTTACCCAAAACAATATAGTGTATAGAAAATTTCAGCTTAAATGAGCGCTTTAAAATGTGAGAAAAAAACCTTTTCATGTTTTGACACGTCGCCAAAAAGGGTCGCTAAGTCGCCAAAAATGATGCCAACGTGGCTGTATTTGTAATTCTTTGAGAATAGTTGGTTTTAATCAATAATTTATATTAATTATAATTAAATTACTGTATTATCATCTGAAATACTCATGTATATAAAATTTCAGTTTAATGGAGCGCTTTAAAAGGTATTTTATTAACGTTTGAAAATTACACGAAGATATATATACACTTATGTCCATAAATTAAGGATAATTCAGAATCACACAGAAATTGAACTCTAAAATAAAAATTTCACCTGTAGAAACCACTAGATGGCGCGGATAGTACATCACAATGACGAGAGTGTAAGAAAGGGGTATATAAGGAATGGTGTCAAAGAAGTAAAATTGTTGACAAGCGCTTTGAAAGCCTTTCAGTGCAATAATCGCATAGTTATGGCACAAAGGAAGCATTTGGATGATTTTTTACGTGGTAGAATTATTGGACGACTGGAATGTGAACGCACCCAGCTGGAAGTATCCGAGGAACTTGGAATCGCCCAGAGTGTCATCTCCAGGCTTTGGCAACGATTCCAAGATGATGGTAATGTGAGTAGATGTTACAGCACAGGTCGCCCCGAGTTACAACGCCGAATGAGGACCGGTATATATATTTGGCAGTTACTGCCAAAAGAAACAGACGGAGCACAGCATCATACCTGTCTCGTCAGCTCTCTTCAGCTACCGGTATGCCAGTTTCAAGGCAGACCGTGTACAGACGTTTAGGCCACATTGGTCTATATGCTCGTAGGCCTGTCAGATGTGTTCCACTTACCGCAACTCACTGTCGCTTGCGATTAACCTGGAGTAGAGAGCATGCATTGTGGACACCACAACAGTGGTCTTGCGTGATGTTTTCCAACTAGTCCAGGTTTAGTTTGCAGTCTGATTCTCGTCGGACTTTAATATGGAGAGCGCCAGGTACCCATTATCACCAAGAGAAAACCATTCAACGACACCGTTACGGTGGTGCAGAATGGCTCGCGCGTTTGGGGAGGAATTGTTCTTGGTTCCAGAACTGAGCTGCATGTTCAGAGTGTAACGATGACAGACCACATCTATCGGGATGTTATTCTGGAACAACATGCACGTTTGTTTCGGGGCGCCATGGGTGCTGAATTTCTGTTTATGGATGACAACGCCCATCCTCACCATGCAAACATTGTAGACGAATGCCTTCAATCGGAGGATATCACACGTATGGATTGGCCAGCATACTCACCGGACTTGAATCCAATAGAGCATGTGTGGGATATGCTTGGCCGACGAATTGCAGCCCGTCAACCCCCTCCCACCTGTCTACCGGAACTTCGGAGGACATTGCTTGATGAGTGGTGTAATATTCCCCAAGATCAGATTGATAATTTAATACTCAGCATGCCAAGGCGTTGTAAGGCCTGTATTGCATCGTCCGGGAGACATACTCCGTATTAACCATCATACTAACCATGTTATACTGTTTTTTGTAAATAGGTTCTTTTTTGAAATTTGCTCCAGGGAGTAAAAATCGCAATTTTTATTAATTATGTCAAACATATAGCATCTTTTTTGCTCTTTACCTTTTGTTTAATAAATAGACTTTATAAATAAGTCAAATTTGTTTTGCTTCTGGCTCTTTCTTTGCCTGAATTTCATTATCCTTAATTTATGTGGACAGGAGTGTATATAGAGAGTGTGAGCTAATAGAAGAGGAATTGAGAGAAAAAAGCACGGAACGCTTTTGCATATTGCTAGAAAAATATCTAAAATTAAAAATGATGTATTAGATAATTAAAAAAAAACTACAGAAAGAGAGGCAATTTTTATAACCTCATTGCTCTTTCAGAAATCTGAAAAATCCACTTCGCTGTCTTTTGACTCTTTCCGCGAAGTCACGAGCACGCAGCAGGGGTTGTCCAGCCGCGGGTTCAAAATCAAGTGCCACTGAAGATCCGCCGTGTATAGAGGCTGAGACACGTTAAACCTGTCGAGACTTCCTCCATTTGGCGTGGTATGGTAGTTTGAAGAAATCGATACCAGTTCAGGACTCCTCGTTTCTTGAACGAGGTTCAAAGCTACGAAGTTCACCAACAGTCGCTTTCGCGTTGCTTTATAATGCGACATTTGTATTTCTCTGACTCCCGTTGGCGAGAGTTAGGAGAGGCAGTAGCGTAACGAAGAATATTAGGGGCCCCCTATAAAGTCAAGTTTCAGGCCACAAACCGGATCTTAACATACTTGGTGTTAGTCAGCCTTTGGGCCCCCTAAAATTCTGGGTCCCACCCAGAGATGCGAGGGTGTACGTTACACCAGCGGTTCTTAACCTGTGGTACACGGAGCCCTGGGAATCCGTAGCGCTATTCTAGGTGGTCCTCGGAGTCTTTCATGTAACGTTGAGATTTCCGTATTTTACATACTGTGAAAGGTCTTATGGAAAAGTCGAAAGATATGACATCCTTGACTAGATCACTAAAAAGTTTCTAATGAAGAAACTCTACTAAAGGGTGTTTTTTTAGAGAGGTATAGAACTTTAAATTGCAATAAAACAACGATGTATTATTCGATTGACATGAATTTTTTTGTATTCGAAAGATAATCTTGTGGCATTACATTTTAAATATGATTTCTGGCATAGGACTGCCATGGCTGGCTCGGATGTAGTCCAATCTGGACGTCCAATTTTCGATGACTTTTTCCAACATTTGTGGCCGTATATCGGCAATAACACGGCGAATGTTGTCTTCCAAATGGTCAAGCGTTTGTGGCTTATCCGCATAGACCAATGACTTTACATAGCCCCACAGAAAATAGTTAGCGGTGTTAAATCACAAGATCTTGGAGGCCAATTCACAGGTCCAAAACGTGAAATTAGGCGGTCACCAAACGTGTCTTTCAATAAATCGATTGTGGCACGAGCTGTGTGACATGTTGCGCCGTCTTGTTGGAACCACAGCTCCTGGACATCATGATTGTTCAATTCAGGAATGAAAAAGTTAGTAATCATGGCTCTATACCGATCACCATTGACTGTAACGTTGTGGCCTTCATCGTTTTTGAAGAAGGTTTCCACCAGCCCATAAAGCGCACCAAACAGTCAGTTTTTCTGGATGTAACGGTGTTTCGACATACACTTGTGGATTAGCTTCACTCCAAAAGCGGCAGTTTTGTTTGTTGACGTAGCCATTCAACCAGAAGTGCGCTTCATCGCTAAACAAAATTCGCTTATGAAAATCGGGAACAACGGCCATCTCGTTTTGGGCCCATTCGACGAATCTACGCCTTGCTTGATGATCGTTTTGATGTATTGCCAAACCAAACTGAGAACAAATCACTTGACAGCTGTTAAATCGGTCGCCATCTTGGAAAGTAATGCCAACTTAAACTTCTATACCTGGGGGAAAAAAAAACACTCCTTAGAACTTGTATTTTGATCTTCAATATTAAGTCGGGGAGGGATGTTCGAAATCTTCGGGGTCCGCGATGTCACGCCGATTCATAAGGGGTGGGGAGGGGGGCGATAGAAAGTTTAAGTAGACAATTGTCTACTAGTCTTACTTATAGAATGTAAATGTTATAAAATGGTATTGAAGGGATATGTCGTTTATACTATAGGAGCATAGTTTAGTAAATGAATAAACGTGTTAGAAACTGCGAATTTATGTTAATACTACAGCACACATATTTTTCTAGTTGTAAGATAAGTTTTATTCCTATCCTTTAGCATTAACTGAAGAAAGCGTATATTAATGGGGGTTCTTTTACTAGCATTTATTTTGTAAGTAAGAAATGCACACACAATACAAACCCATTAATATACTTTCTTAAAAACACAATTTTTATAATTTAAATCCTCGGTTTTTTCATTTTAGAGGAATAAATATCTAATTGTTCTGTAGGGTTAATTAGGCCAATTGGCAACAGTAAATTGTAACACTTTTTGGCCAAGTAGATTAGGACCTTATTTAGAAATGTCTTCCCTCCACAAACAACTCTTCCCAATACACAAATGTGGCCGCAGTAGCCTAGGGGTTGTAGTCGCGGACTCGTTACCGGCATGTCATGAGTTCGAGTCCTAATCCACTGACAGAGAGAGTTTAACGTCACTCTGTCATCCGTTTGAAGTATTAAGGAAATATTTAATTTTTATTTAACTTGTTAACTCTCTGCAGATATTTAGTTTCAACTTGAATGAATGAAAAGTGGCTGCAATAGCCTGGTGGTCAAGGTATCGGATCGTGGCTGGCTTGGAATTCGAGCCTTGTACCACTAACGACCCGCCGTGTACGGGAGCGATGCACGTTAAATACGTCGAGAGCTCAAACGTCCTCCCGTTGGTGTGGTGTGATAGTTAGGAGAGGGGTACCGGCTCAGGTGTAGTCCTCGTCACTTGACCATGGTTCAAAATGACGAAGTCCGTCGCCAAAAGCCCTTGGGTAGCTGAACAGTGCGACGTTCACTCACTCAATTAAAGGAATGATAAAACGACATTTGTATGCATGTGTTTTTGTGCACAAGAAGGAAATTTTTTTTTCAAACAGATATTTGTTGTTTTTTTTATTTATAAACTAATGTATTAATTTTTTTTCTAATTTATGAGTCTCCTTTTTTGTAGAACGTACTAGACCAAAAGCAAGGAATTGTGCAAATTAAAAAAAAAGAAACCTGAAGAGAAGAGAAAAAAGAAGAGATCTGGTTTAGAAAGTGGTAGGATTTCGGATACATGATCGCAAATTTTTTTTCTATTCCATTGCCAAATTAAATTATCTACAAACATTCGAAGCGATTGAACTGATCATTCCGTATTCAGAAATTTCTCTGGTCATGATCGAAACAACTAACTCTCCCTTGTTTTGCATCTAATGAGTTTTCCCCGTTGAGAAGGGGTCGACGAAAAGGTGCCTTCGTGAGGCCGCTCATTAATCGCGGAGTTGCATCCACTCTCCCCTTCCTTTTTCATTCCAATCATTAATCACCGCTGACCTTGAGGTGCGCTTTTTCCCCTTAATTGAAGCTCCACGCGCAGCATGCTTCCATAAAAAAACACAATAACGAATCAATGAAAAAATAGAACCAGGAAGTTTTTAAAACAGGCGACTCAGGCTCGTAACAAGGATCGTAAACCTCCATTGAAAAGATATTGGGAACGACGGCTTGCTTACGTTCACCGTTTGCGTTGTTATGGGACGTATTACACTTGTATTGTTAGTGAGTGAATATTAACGTCGAACTCTGTTCAGCTACACGAGGGCTTTTGGTGATGGACCACGTAATTTTTTACCACGGTCAAGTGACGTGGACGACACCTGAGCTGGCACCCCCAATCCTAACTACCACACCACACCAACGGGAGGAATTTCGAGCTCTCGACAGATTTAACGTGCATCGCTTCCCTACACGGCGGGTCTTTAGTGGTACTGAGCTCGAACTCGTGACATGCCAGCCACGATCCGATACCTTGATCACTAGGCTATCGCAGCCACTTTGTATTGTTAGAGTTATACATTTATTAAGGGATTCGATATGATATAGTTTCAAAATACAAATCCAGGTAGGAAAAAATTTAAATAAAATGATTATAGTCAAATACCACGACAAGCTTTTGTGCAATTCGGCATTCAGTGAATGCAATTACATTGCGGAAACTAAGTGGTCAGAGTCATGGATGGATTCTTGGCCTGCGTATTATGAGTTGGAGCCCCTGAAGACCCGCCTTACAAGGACTGGCGCACGTGAAATCTGTCCACCCTCAGTCCTTCCAAGTGTGGAAGTTTGCAGAGGGAGTTGGAATGGCGATTCTTTCCGAAAAAGATCGATTTTTAAATGGATTCGAATCGTAACTTTATGCATCGATTCACAGAAAAATCGAGATCTAACAGATCGATTTATAAAAAATCAATTTTTTAAAGTCTGCATTTACAATGTAAATATAAATCCATTTTATGAAAAAAACGAGAAAGATACCATAATAAACGATCTCAGTAAGATCAGGGGAATTTTTAGCTCAGGGAATTCGACAATTACAATTATTTTTAGTACCATGTCTAGGTTATTAGGTATAAAAGAAGACATTTATTTTCTAAATGTATTTGTTACATTAAAAATTTTTGAAAATAGATAATATAGCTTATAGTTCCAAATGCTTAATATTTAAGCTTTTTAAAAACAACTGTCTGTCAAGTCTACAGGGATCCAAGTGTGGTTCCGCTCATCACTTGCGATGTTGCCGGTAATCGAAAATAGGCGCTCACAAGGAACAGATGATCCCACGATACTTTCAGCGATTTACTTACCCTCACTTATTATTCCGTAACAAACACTACATAACAATAAATATTTATTTCGCTAATCACGGTACATTACGACAGTCAGTGAATCAAGGCATAAAAAAATGACGCAATACCAACAAATACAAAGAGTCAATGATTACAAACGTAATTTTTTTTTTTACTTATTAAAGAGAGGCGAAGAAAACTAAGCACACAGGCATCTCGCGAGTTTTTGAGTAATTAATCCTTTAGCCGCTAACCTCGTAATACTACGGGTTTTAAAGACAGTACATTTAACTAATTGTAAATAATATATTTTATGGTTTTTACCAAAACAGAAAAAATCGAATGTGGATTTTCTAGGATGGAATATCGATTCACTGAATGGATTCAGGGCTACATATAGATTTAAAAAATCGATTAATCGATCTCAGATCGCCATCCCTAAGAAAGAGGTATCAACTCAAGTTTCGTCACACGACCATGGTTCAAAAGGAGATGGTTCATCATCAAGATCCCTCCTGTTGGTTCATAGTGCGACATTAACGGACACTAGCACTCACTTACTGAAGTGACACGAGGTTTTTTAGAGACGAACCTCGGGATTTTGAAACACACTCTCCACAATTCACCACTATGCCACCGGAAAAGGACTTTGAGCCTAGATATGTTTAACGCATCAGTCCTTAAATATGTCGAGTCTTCAGTGTTACCAGGATTTGAACACACGACTCTCAGTCCTTGATTTCGTGCCCACTCGGCAATCACAGCCACCTTTGGACTGAAACAGAGTCACAGTTAACATTGTTCAAGAAAGCCATAGAGCCTCAATAGCCTAATGGTCATGGTCACAGACTCCTGTCCCGAACTGGATGTGACCAATCTAGGAGTTTTACCTGCTCCATCCAATATTTTAAGAGAATAGAATAGTGTTTATAAAATTAATTCAAAGGCTTGTTCGAACACTTACACCGGGAGAGTGTTGATTAAGAGAAATATTTATGGGTTTAACTTCTACCATTCGCTGTTCGCCAAAACATGAACTTAATGTCATGATTTCTTCGGAAGGTGTTTGCACTCTAATTAGTGAGGAATTTAAAACTGGGATCTGGCAACCTGAATCGATCAAGGCTGTTACGGGCTGATTTTCCACAAAAATGTTTACGTATTGAAGATTCGCAAATTCATCGCTATTTTGTTTTTCGCTCTCGACTTTCAAAGTATTCACGTTTATTCTATTATGGATGTGGTCATTAGATTCTTTAGGTTTAAAACGCTTCTCACAGTCTCTTGCGTAATGAGATGAATCACCGCATATAAAGCAATTTTTATTTTCTCTTTCAAGATATTGGGGATAGTTCTCTTTAATCTTTGGTTTAAAGTTTTGTGATCTATTTTTAAAGGGGTCTTGGGTATATCCATAAGTAATAGGAATTTCTTTATGTGATCCGCTTCTAGATGAAATATAAATATCGCACTCTTTAGCTAAATCAATAGGCCTAAACCAATCTTCTGCTTCTCGAATGCCAATATGAGTTGCGGTTTCCTTATTTAAAGTTTCGAACTGTTTTTCTTCGACTTTAGCTGCAGGATTTAAACTTAATGCTTTATTTTTAGCCCTTTGAAGTTCGACTTCTTTTTCTAATTTTGCTAACTGAAGTTTCGCGAGCTCAATTTTCTGTTTCTCTAAAGTTACCTCTCTTTCGTTTCGCGATACTCTCTCATCTATACAGTTTTGAATTAAAGTTTTAACGAAATCTGGATCACTTTCAAATGTACTACTCGTCTCAATTTTAGTCTTTAGTTTAGCGATAGTGTCCGTACTCTCCACAGTACCGTCTAGATCCTCAACAACTCTTATGAAATCCTCTTTAAGAGCGTTTTTATACATTTTAGAAAAATATGGAAAGATCCTACCTTTTTTTTCTGGCTCCCTTGTTGCTCGCACGTACGATGTATCCAATGAAGAAAAATTTCGATTCCACTGATTTCACCTCTTCGCAGGTAATATAGTTGAAATTGTTCGAATTGACACCTCTTCGCAGGTGTTTGTGAAATTGTAGTTCCGGCCTCTACACAGGCGGAATTTTCGACGATGGGTTCCAACCTCTACACAGGCGGAATTTTCATGCTGAGTTCAAACCTCTACACAGGTTGAACGAAGTTTTCGAAAAATGGCGGCGCGTCTCCTCCACGGACGGCTTTTGTTCACGTTCCAAACTTTGATCAAAATCGAAATTTTTTTCAATCCCGGCCTCTACACAGGCGGAGTATTCATGCTGAGTTCAAACCTCTACACAGGTTGAACGAAGTTTCCGAAAAATGGCGGAGCGTCTCCTCACGGACGCTTTTGTTCATTGTCCAGACTTTGGTTCAAAATCGAAATTTTATCGATCCCGGCCGAGCCCCCATAATTTGTGGGAGACAACAAGGGGTCCAAGACTTTTGTCTTTCTTATGGTTTATTTAACATTAAACAAAAATTAATTAAAAAGGTAGTTTTTAACAGATAAGTTTGACGATGATATGCAGAAGGTAACGCCTGCTCGCGCACCTCTCGCGTTCTCTTTTCTCTCTAATGTCCAAGAGTTTTTGTTTCTCTTCCACTAGTTCAAAAGTTTCAGTTCGTGTTTTAGCTGCGCCTGCGCGCGAAGACTGCGTGGAGTTGTCGATAACTATTGGTTACTATATACATAAGCGTAAAATTGGTGACGGGTTCTATCTGTGACATTTCATTAATCCTCTTGGGGGAAATACTTTTCTAACTGTTGTTTGAGTTTAAAACCGCCTTCCGAAGAAAGTACTCGATTTTATACTAATTTCAATACTATTAAACCATAGAAATGCGGGTGTGTTACAGTTAGTCATTAAGCTATTATCAAAGTGAGATTAGAGAATTGCTTGGGGAAACCTTGGTGAAAGAGAGAAGCTCTTTGAGAGAGAGAGAGAGATTTCATTACAGTCAATCCAGGAGCGATCAGACGAAATCGGATCAAATTCAGATGAGTGTTTGATTATTTGTCTTACGAGCTTAAGGTATCCGACTACTTGCATAAATTTTTTTTTTTCAAAATGGAAATTTTTTTGTGGTTTGGGGATTTTTTTAGGACATTTTTTAAGAAAAAAAGGCTAAAATTAAGAAAAGAAAAATAAATTATTACTACTAAAATGGGGAAAAAATAGGTAGAAATTGACAAAAAAACTACATAAATGGGACCTGGTTTGTACAAATAGTAATTGAACAAATTTTCAATTTTGACGTTTTACTTTGCTGTTCTTTTTGGAAATGACCTTCAGGATAAGAGATATTTTAATTTTTAAAAACTAGAGCAATATCTTAGTAATTATATGAAATTGCTTGAATATGAACAGTAATTATGTTCACATAAAGATCTGTAAATTTTGTAATAAAACAGTAATTGATAAATCTGAAGGTTCAAACACTTCTATTGTTATACAGAACATACACAAAAAATTTCACCAAATTATTTTAAAAACTATTTGAGCAATCGCTGTCCCCGTTTGAGTTTTTCGAAAAATACACACATTTCGAGTAAAACGCGTTTTAAAATTTGACATCTTATGTAAAGTTGTGGCATCTGCTTTTACTAAACCACTTGTAGTTTTTGTTCTAGTGAATGGAAGATAAAAATCTTGGTATTTTTATAAAGCTAATAAGATGGCCTATAAAATAAAATCACAAAACGAATTTGTCAGTTTTGGGCAAAATTCACAATTTAGGGATTATTTGCGGCAAAAACTATAAGAGCACCAAATTTCTAACAAACAGGATTTGAGAAAATATTTGGTCGAAGAGTAGACTAAAATCGATAGATCGTTTTGCAAAAAAATTGATCCAATCCATACCAAATAGACTTCGAGATGTCACAAAAAGGAAGGAAGGCCCAACAAGATATTAATTTCTAAGTTTGAATTTTTGTTCTTAATTTATTGGGAAGTATCCCAATACTTTTTTGAGCATGTTTTTAACTTGATTTCTTTTATTTTTAATTTTAACCATAAATAGTCTTAATGTATGAGTTTTATTCAAATTATTATTATTTGTATTTCACAAAATAACATTTAATTGTTTTTTTTTGTTTTAATTTGTATGTTTAAGTAAAATATTACGATGAAAATCTATGCACTGGTAGTGTGTCCCAATACTTGTTTGATAGACTGTATACTGTATTTTTTAACATTTATTGCATTTTATAATAAAATGTAGTGACTCGTAAGAAATTATTTTGTCCCACGTCTTTTAACTATTTGCTCAGTTCAGTTTTGTATCATGGCCTTGTTGAGAACCAGGAAATTGTATATAGTTTAAATTTAAAACTGATGCAGCAAAAATGTGAATGGAAGTTTTGAATCACAAGTAGAAAGTCACGTTGCCTATGTTTAGTCTGACTTGCGAAATCTTAATTTTCATTCAATTGATTCAGTGATGTGATTTGCTGAGTCACTTTCCTTTGATTCACCCGCTGGTGATTTGATTTGATTTGATTTAATATTAACGTCGCACTGTTCAGCTACACGAGGGCTTTTTGGCGACGGACCACGTAATTTTGAACCATGGTCAAGTGACGTGGACGACACTTGAGCTGGCACCCCCTCTCCTAACTACCACACCACACCAACGGGAGGACGTTTCAGCTCTCGACAGATTTAACGTGCATCGCTACCCTACACGGCGGGTCTTTAGTGGTACTGGGATCGAACTCGTGACCAGGCAAGCCACACCCGCTGGTGAAGAGATCGTTTTCTCGCTCACTGTTTGAAATGTGATCTACTTTGTCCTATTGTCTCTACTTTTCCTTGAGCAAAAAGCCATCGAGTAGCTGAGTAATGCGACTCACTCTCTCACTTCCCTGGAGCAGCCATCTCCACACATTTTTGGTAGCGTATCCCTGAAACGAAATTGATAGCATATGATATACAGTATAACGTCGTTTATGCGAACGTTTATCACCCGGAGCGTCAAATATTCGGACCAGATTTTTTTGTCAACTACATGTACTGTATATGAATACGTTTTCGAACAGTGCAATGCTCCACAACAGTTTCGCGTGAGGCCAAAAGTGACGGGAAAACCCACCAGGGATATTTGGGGAATTTCATTTGTGTGATTTGGTAAACATTTGCGCGGAATCTTACATCAGTTGGTTTCCAAGTGAGGGGGTGTATACCTGGTCTTTTGTTGAGTTGTGAACGTCTATGGCTTGGAATTTAAAACGGAAGCGCAACGTCTTGAACATAGAGACAACACTTGAAATGTCGAACCGTGTAGCGAAGGGAGAATGTGGAGCGTCTCTAGCACAATTTTATTAATGTTGGAAAGTCAACAATTTCTGACAAAAAAGGCCGAGAAACCATTTTACATTTTGCGTCAAAACTTGACTCAGAAGAGGACTGGAAGTAAAGGAAAACCACGAGGGAAGCACGCGATGTTGTTCTTGATCGTGCACTCTACTTGTGGTTTTCACAAAGAAGGAGCAAAGGTGACCCGATGTCGGGCCATCTGTTGTGCGAAAAAGCTATGGAACTTAACGAGAAATTAAGCGGTTTGGCTGAATTCAAAGCTCGCACTGGTTGGTTAAGGAACTTTAAATCAGGATTTCAAGAATGCGATGAAAAAGATGTAGAAACCTAGAGGGCATGTGATGCAGAAGACTGCGGATTTCAATTACTAAATGATGACGAGATTATGACTTCCTTGCATGAAGAATCCGACCCTGTGGGCGATGAAACGGATGAAGACGATGACAGCAACAACAACGAAAGTAGCAAGGGTCTTTCAAATGCTGACGCGTTTTTTGCGTTAGGGACAACTATTGAGTGGTACGAACAACAATCAGAGTACTGTTCTACTCAACTACTGCTGCTCAAGAGAATCAGAGACCTTGCAGCGAAAACACGAAGGTGTATAGCGAAAAATAAGCGATTATTTTCCACAATAAAGCTAAAATTGCGACATCTTGCTCCTCTTTTGCTTTTTCTTCTAGCACAGTTCCCCGCATATGATGATATTCAGTATTCGTATAGTTTTCGGTTTCCTAAACTGCATGGATCGCACTCGGTTTTCGGTTATCCGAACAATCGCGTATCCGAACGGTGTCTCTGGTCCCAATTGATTCGGACAAACGATGTTCTACTGTGTATTACATGCAATATAATTCTTGGTGCGCACGCACCTTAAAGTGAATGTATTTATGATGACTTTTTTTAGGATAACTGCACAGCGATCAATGAGATAACTTTGCATTCTCACTATTCTTCGTGAATTGACTTCTTGAGTGCGGTAATAGAGTTGTGATGATCGCGAACGCTTGTTTGAACCACTGAAAATCTGCCGTGTAGGGGGCATGTTAAATTTGTCGAGACATTAGAAAGTTAGGAAACAGCAAAGTTGCCATCCTCGACACTTGTCCATAGTTCAAAATTACGCACTCTACCACAAAGAGCCCTTGAATTGCTTTAAAACACGAGGGCTAATAAGCACTCACACGCACGATACACGATCCTACATTAACAATTCCTTGTGAACCTTCTTTGGTTCGAAGATTGGCCACGGGAAGCCTAGTGATTATGGCCCCCAACTCGTAGCCGGCGTATCATGAGTTCGAACCCTTGTGCTACTAAAGACCCACCGTGTAGAGAGGCTGGTTAAATCTGCAGAAGTTCAAAGTTTTCCCCCAGGCGTGGCGGGAAAGTTAGGACAGTCCTCGTGTTGCTTTATGGTACTGTGTTAGTACAACACTTACTTAGCTGCAAATTAGGAAAGGGGTATGCGAGCTCAGATAGGGTCCTCGTCACTTGACTGAAGTTCCAAATTACGAGATCCATCGCCAATAGCCTTCGTGTTGCTTTAGAGCCGGGATGGGCATTACGTCAATCGCGATTGACCGATGCACCGCCAAGACATTTTGGGGTGACCGCCTGAATATTTTAGCAGTTAGTAATTATAAACGAAAATATTCAAGATTGGTTGAAGTATGCAGACTATATAAGTCTTCTACTGAGTATAACAATGAAAACTAACTATGTAAACTAAATATGTTTTATTTTTTTATGTATTTTGAATTGTTTTTTTCTTAACACAACAAAACGCATCATTTGCTATTATTATTTTATTTGTATCTTGCGTTTTGCTTTAAACGCAGTTTTAAAAATTCTTTTATATTAGTTCTGTAGGTAAGCACATATATATATTTCGTATTTATTACAAAATAATAGTGTAGACCTTTTCCTACCTCACCACACCTACGATAGTAAGCATTGGCACACACAAGAATTTTTCTAGGGGGGAGGGGTCGAGCGTCGAAAGTCTACCATTCTGGTATCATACCCCAATACGCAGCCAAACATACTTTTTTGATTTTGTAGACTGTCGGGAACAAAAAACAAAAAATGAATTACTGAATAAATAAGTTTTGTATGTTCTATATACATGGGACTAAAATCAAGGGAGTGACTGGACCCGTGGACCTCCCCCCTCCTCGTGTGGGTCACTGACCCTGGACGGACCGCAACACCTTAAAAATTAGAAGTACATAGACCTTACCCTGGAAAAGTCTGCCCACCCCTGCTTTAGAGTCTGTTGCTAATAAACATTAACTCACTCACTTAACGTACTTTGACTTGAATATTACTGTCTTAGAGGGAAAAGAGCTTTGTTAAAGGAAATTTAGACACACACAATTCTTGTCTATTTCTAAGTAACATTAATAGACGTATAACGCACACCTGTACTTTCAACTGCATTCCTTAACTTTGTTATATTCGCCATATACAGGGTGTAACTAAACTCTGCGGCAAAACATTAAGGGGTGATAGTATACATCAAGACAAACAATAGTAAATAGGAAACTTAGGGTCCCAAACGTCTTCCGAAGGAGATAGGTGCCATTTAAGTTTAGGGTCCGAAATTTCAAATGATTATAAAAAACGGAAATATGGGTCGATTCGTTAGTAATTTTCGCTAAAATTATTTTTTTTGTCAGTATTTTCTTGAAAAAAAATTTTTAAAGATAATGCTCAAAAAATTTCGATACAGGGCGCTTTAGACTTTGGAGTAACGAACAACTATTTTTAACTGTTATTTTTTGAATCTCATTAAATGCTTTCAGAAGCTTAGACTTAAATTTGAATTTTGAGCTCAAAATTTGAATCGTTGGGGGTGTGGTTAAGTAGCGCAAACTCAACTGTGTTCAGGAGGTGAAATTTGAAACTCCCTTCCCTCTGAACAGAGTTCAGTTATTCCCGATCTTGGTGTCGTAGACGAGGCAGCAACTACTACCTCTTACACGTAAAGTAAAGAGAGGAATGACAAAATTTTAAAAAAGTATTCACATAATAGACATGAGCAACTTCTCTGCTTAAAATAAAAAGAAACAATTTGATGTGCGCATGTAGTGCGAATGAATGAAGTTTGAATGAATGATGACACGTAGAAAATGGAACACGCACGATTATCTTGCGGAATCACAAAAACTGCTCGAAAGAGCTCCCACCAGCAAGGATGCAAGCCTCCCACCACCGGCGGAGGAACATTAGCAAATACCTGGAGTATCTCCCGGATATCGCCTTCTACGACCGCAATCTTCGCAACCATGGCCTCGTCGGAATCGACGGAGCTTGCATAAACAATACTCTTCATATGGCCCCAGAGGAAGAAGTCTAGGCAGGAAAGGTCAGGCGAGCGTGCCGGCCAATTTACCGGACCACCCCGTCCAATCCATCGCCCTGGATATGCTGTATCCAATGCACTTTGCACATCTGCGCTGAAATGTACAGGCGATCCGTCATGTTGGAACCACATACGAGCCTTTATGTTGGGGGGAATACTTTGCAGTAGAACTTTACATCCTTACATACAGTTAGCACCATACAGTTAAATCTTTGTATACTACATTTTGCATGCAAATCGGGTATTTTGCGGGAAGAAATTGCTCATGTCTGTTATGAATAACGTTTTTATTTAATTTTGTCATCCCTCTCTCGTTTATTTTACGTTTAGTGGGTAGTAGTTGCTGCCCAGTCTACGACCAAGCATCGAAGATCGTGAATAACTTAACTGTGTCAAGGGGAGGAGGTGAGTTCAAATTTCACTTCCTGAACACAGTTGAGTTTGCGCTACTTAACCACCCCCAACGATTCAAATTTTGAGCTCAAAATTTAAGTTTAAGTCTAAGCTCTTGAAAGCATTTAATGTGATACAAAAAATAACAGTAAAGAATAGTTGTTCGTTACTCCAAAGTCTACGGCACCCTCTATCGACATTTTTGAGCATTATCTGTAAAATTTATTTTTCAAGAAAATACTGGTAAAAAAAATAATTTTAACGAAAACTGCTAACGAATCGACCCATTTTTCCGTCTTCTATAATCATTTGAAATTTTGGACCCTAAACTTTAACAGCACCTATCTCCTTCGGAAGACGTTTGGAGCCCTAATTTTCCTATTCACTATTGTCTGTCTTGATGTGTACTATAACCCCTTAAAGTTTTGCCGCATCGTTTAGTTACACCATGTATAATGTCTAGTCACCCATCCGGTAGAGTAGTTAGCGACATTGACTGCTGTGCCGTAAGGACTGCGTTCGAATCTCGGAGAAGGCATGGGTGTTTGTAAATGTATGGTGCAAGGGTACTCAATCTTTTTTCCCACCTGGCCGCATACATACGGCAGATATTTTATGCAGGCCACAACATGAGAATTAATGGAAGAAGCAACATAAGACCAAGGCAATAGTAGACACTTAAAATGTGAAAAATTGATCAAAATATCAAAACTCATTTTTTGGCTTTTATAATGCTGTATAAATCTCTGTCAAATACGCATAAAATTTTTTTTTCGGTTTTATACATTTTTCACTGAGTTATGGGGTAATTTCGGTTCCCCATTTCATCCATGACCACAGACCCCTAGTTTACATTCTACTATCATGCGAACAAAACTACTATACCGTTTGATAATTTTATTTATTTATTTTTACAAAGCCTTCCTTATTTTTATTTGAAATATTAACTTATCAAATGTAGAATGACAGCAAAGAGAAGTTTTGAATGAATTTCAGATTGAAATCAGTATTATTTGTTGGTAATTAAAAATCAGTTTCTCCCATAAAATTGTCTCTTCTTCAGTTCTGTTCCCTATTTCACTGTTATTTGTTATTACTAACCGTTACAGTTGTAAGTAGATAAAAATAATCTTGCATTTCGTACCCGTACAACATCGACATAAAAATTGGTAGATGTGATTGCTTCATTGATAAAATTTTGAGCTAAATTTTTAATACATTGTTCTTACATAACTGAATTTTTTAGTGCAATGGACCATGAACGGGCCACTCAGGAAAGCCCGGTGGGCCATATGCGCCCCGCAGGTTGATTATCGCTGGTAGGGTATGGGGGTACTCTAAATAGCTGTTGAGCCACAAGTCTTCTTGTGAGGTTGGTGGAAGGGGAGGAGAGGTGGGAGGCCTCTGCCCATCCCCAGCATGAGAGGTTCAAAGCTACGGGGATAACGACGTGCGCCACTCAGCTCTTTGCCATGATGAATATCCCGGGCCCTGATCTGCCGACCAGGATGCATTAGTAACAACAAAAGCATAATGCCTACATTTTTTAATTAAAAATCCAAAATGTATATATGCCTTTGAAGTGTAGAAGCACTGTGTAAGTAGATTATAAAAGCATGGAGTGAAATTAAACCTGACATAGTTCATAAATCATTAAAAATATACTATATGTAACAATTTAGATCAGGGGTACTCAACCTTTTTTTCTGCCGGGCCGCATACATATGTTAACTATTTCACTCAGGCCGCCACATGAAAAATGCTTTAAGACCAAAATAACGTAGAAAATTTAAAATAAGGAAATTGATCAAAATATTAAAACTCCTCTATTTTGCTTTTTAAATTATATATATATATATATATATATATATATATATATATATATATATATATATATATATATATATATATATATATATATATATGTGGCATGCAGCCAAAAGCAATCTTCGCGCGCAGGCGCAGCTAACTAAAACATGAACTGAAACTTTTGAACTAGTAAAAGTAGAACCAAAACTTTGAAGAGAGAAGCAGCAGAGAGAGAACGAGAGAGGTGCGCGAGCAGGCGTTACCTTCTGCATATCATTGTCAAACTTATCTACCTTTTTAATTAATTTTTGTTTAATGTTAAATAAAATAGAAGAAAGACAAACGTCTTGGACCCCTTGTTGTCTCCCATATATATATATATATATATATATATATATATATATATATATATATATATATATATATATATATATATATATTATTTCTGTCAGTAAAGTTTTCTAAATTGGAAGCCTTTACGAATAACTCTTTCACAATTTCTTCATCTCAGTAAACGGTTTCATATAATTACCAATAATGTAACAAATTTCATAGGATGCCTTTGTTACCAATATGACATGACCACTGACAAAACATTTTGTTGCTGTTGTAAATATTATTCTAGAGAGCCTATTTATCATCCCTTAAAAGAGATCTTCGAGGAAAAGTGTCATTGAATGAGTCCTGTTTACTGGTATTTTTTCAAATACAGCACTTTCATGATAAATCAAACAATTACTGAACCATGTATTACATGAACCATTACTGAACAATTGTTTTTCACTACAAAATAGCTAACTTACCAATCGTCTTGAAACAATTTATTTTATTCGAATATTTTTCGCTTTCAAGATACGAAAGAAAGTTACAAATTAGTTCCCCTCATAAAATGGAGGCTACTTCACTGTTGTCTATTATCACTAATCAGAAATAAATATCAATTCGCACCCATACGATATCGACAGCAAAAAGCAAAATTGATATGTATTAGATTTTGTAACAAAGAATTTCCCACCAAATTTTCATAAATAAAGGAATTTCTCACAGCAATGGGCCATGACCGGGCCCCTTAAAAAGGCCGAGCGGACCGCAGGTCGAGCATCGCAGATTTAGATGGTATGAAAGATGATTATTTATTTATGGATCAGGGGTGATAAGGATGGAACAGAGTTCGATAAAGTGCCTGAATATATACCGAAAGACTAATAGTACGAAATTTTCATCTTATCTAATAATGAGAGCGCAATTTCTTTTAAGAGTACATGTTATTAGATCAGTGGCGCACACAGGAATTTTTCAAGGGGGGTCCGAGGTCCGAAGTTCACCATTCTTGTATCACGCTCCTTTTGATTTTCTCGATTTTCGGGAACAAAACCTAGTAAAAAACTAATTATCGAATAAATAATTAGCATTAATTAATAAAATAATCATTAATAAAAAATAATTAAATTTTACGTACTATGTACTTAGAATTATAATCAATCGGAAAAAATCAAGGGCTTTGGGGGGGGGCCGAACACGAATTTTCAGCACAAAAAAATATGGGGGGTTTATGGGTGCAAAGAATTATTTCCAAGTTTTCATGCCCCTCCCCTCACCCTACGTGTAAAATACAAAGAATACAAGCAAAAGGATAAAGGAACACTACTCAGCGAAGAAGAATCTTTCAATAATAAGAAGTAGCGGAGGGCGCGGGAATTGTTATCAAAAAACAAGAACAACTCAGGAAATGAAGAAATAATGATTGTGAATCAGCACACATCCCGCAAATAACTAATATCTAATGAAGTAAACAATTTCACATAAACAAATAAACAAAAAGACAGATACCATGGATGATAAAATGTGCTAATGAGACTTTGACACCATATTTTCTAGAATGTGATTTGAAATGTCACTTTACCCAAAACATTTTGTTGAATTCATTGTGACCTTGGTTGAACCATAGTGGTGTCAAAATTCTGTGTAATTGTAAGGGTTGGTGATTTGTATTCTACAAATGTCACAGTTAGATCCATTGTTTCTGAAATAAATATATTACAAAATGCATGAAAAAGGTAATTAAAAACACATCATATTTTTTTATTCAGAATTTTTGTTTACATCTACACAGTATCAACGCAATCCTTGAAGTAAGATATGTTTTATAGTCAATGCATTCGCATTCACTGTAAAATTTTGTAAGTATCAAAAATTGATGATGCTTTAAAATTTTCGAAAATCATAATTAGAAAAGGCTTGCGTAAGATAAGCACTTATTGAAAGTAAATTGAAAAAAGTTGATTAATAAATTTGAGAGTACAAAAAAAAAAAAATGATGAATTTCTTTTTTCATGATAAATCATACTTTTTTTTGCTGAGGCCAAAAATGGTCATGTAAAATGTGACTGGCTTTTGGTAATCTATAAAATACTCTATAAAATTCTATGATTTTTTTTGCTTGAGATTTGTATTGTAAAATGAACTTAGTAGGGATTTGTTTTGTTCTCTGCTTCTAAGCTCCGGCTAGGACCGAATTTGAATCTAAAAACAAGTGCAAAAAGAAAGACATTTCTCTTTAAAATCGATGAATAGTTTTTATGTAGTAAATGCAATTTTGAAACTATTTGAATTATTACATATCGTAGGTATCTGTATTATATCATTTAGGGCTGTGGTAGCCCAGTGGTCAAGGTATCATATCTTAGCAGGCATGTCATGAGTGCGAGCCTAGTACCACTAAAGTCCCGCCGTGTTGGGGAGCGATGCACGTTAAATCTGTCGAGGCTCAAACGTCCTCCCATTGATGTGGTGTGGTAGTTAGGAGAAGTGGTACCAGCTCAGGTGTCGTCCTCGTCACTTGACAATGTTTCAAAATGACGGGGCCGTCAAAGGCCTCACGTTGCCTTATAATGCGACGAAAAAGTGTATAGAGAGAAACTCTCACTCGGTCAAAGGCTCACTTTTTTGAAGTTTCAGCAGGGACTTATAATTTTCATTGAGAAACATGTATAAAAGGAAAGACATTTCTCTTTCAAATTTATATACAGTTGAATCTCGATAATTCGAAGTTGGAGGGAGTATTGAAAAACTTCGAACTATCAAGAGGGTAAAAAAAAAAAAAAAAAAAAAAAAACTCCTCCAAAATACATGAAGAGGAATTTTTTTTCTAACACATTTAAATTTGAAACTATGTAGTAAAACAACAATTGTACATATGTATAAAATTACTTTAAAGTATTATTAAAAGGGTATAAATATTATACAGAAGTTAAAAGTCTTATATATATTAAAAGAATACATTTACATGTATTAAAAACAATTATTAAAATGATACATACTGTAAATAACTAATCTTTTTTGACGAAAAAATCTGTTATCTTTCATTCCACATTGGAAATAAAATCAACACCCGCTTCCCTCAGACACTGTCCCTAACAACATTGGTTCTTCAAGCTACAAAACTCGCATTCATAACGTGAGAGAGTAACGATGTCTGATATGGAAACAGATCTGAACCCTCTGAGGTTCAGCTATTCCCTTCCTGACTACACCTCCATGTTTCATCCTTCGGGAAAAGATAAACGCCGCAAACAGAAAGATCCCAAGAGGAAAGCCGTCGAGCCTCCGCCAGAAGAAACCGATAGCGACAAATGCCGTCGCCACAAAGAAATACAAAAACGTATTAAGATGATGAACGGCAGACTCTCCTTCCTCGAGCATTGTATCCGAAGTGAGAAGGAATTTCCTGACCTCACCGATGATGACGCCCTCGTTGGATTCGAAAAAGAACACGATGAACTCTCTTCCCAGAAGGAGCAAAACTTGGGTGAGTTAGCTTTGTTTCTTCCTTGCCCTGTACTGGATTGCCCGGGAAATGCTAAAAACTCTACTAAGCAAAAGGACCCCCCCAGAGCCAAGTGTGAAAAAACACTCGCGCTTAGAGAGCCGCGATAGTAACAAAACAGCAAATGAAGACAGTGGTTTCGTCTCCCCCAAAAAGACTGCGAAAAAACTAAAATTCTCTGTTCCCGTTGCCGGGACCAGTCAGCCTGTTAACGTACAGAATAAATTCAGCAGCCTTTCTGAAAAGGAAGCTGAAACAAACCCCACGACTTCAGACCAAACTGCGGCTCCATTTTCCGCCCGTCCTAAAGTCCCCCCAATTATGTTCAAACATAAAAAAGCTAACTACATATCAATCATTAAAAACTTAAACAAAGATTTCCCTGAATGTGAAGTCAAGCTTGCAGGGAAATATTTTAAGATTTTCTGCAAAACCTCCGACGAACATCGCATTGTGACAGATTACCTCAAAAAAAATAAGCGAGGAATTCTACGTAATTGACCCACCAGATTCCCGCCCCCGAAAGTTGTCATCAAAGGCCTCCCGATTTCTACTGAAATCGATGAGATCCAAGAAGACTTAACTTCACAAGGATTTAGCGTAGAAAAGGTGGCTCAGCTCACCCGATCAAAAACTAAATCCCCGCTCCCCATTTTCATGGTTGAGCTTGAAAAGAAATCTGACTCTCTCTCCAGATATTTTTAAAGTAAAAAAGTGCTGCTACCTCGCGGTGCAGATCGACGCTTTTAACAGACGACCGGGGGTTTCACAGTGTTACAATTGTAACCTGTTTAACCACTCGTCGAAAAATTGCTTCATGCGCACCAGATGTTTAAAATGCGGTGAATCTCACCGTACAAATGAATGCCCCATTAAAGATAAGATACAAAATCCATTATGCATCAATTGCAACAAGACGGGACACATGGCAAATTGGAGCCAATGTGAGGAATTCCCCAAGAGAAAACTCAGAAAAGGTGAAACGATTCGCAATCGTAACACCTCTACCGAATCTAACAAAACCTCAAAAAAGGTCACCCCAAATCTCTCCTTCGCAGCTGCCCTCTCGGGCGCTTCGAAACAAAAAACTACTCCCGGAACTCCGGCCGCCACTGAAGAAACCCCTTCAATCAATGAAAAAAGTAATGATAAAGACTTTGGCTTCAAAGACGCGATACGCGAACTCAGAAGATTTTTTCTAGACTACCCCTTTCTTTTAGAAATGGGTAGGCAATTTAGTTACGCAAAAGACGAAGAAAGACTTGATATCTTTTACCAAAACCTTATTAATAATCAAAACCGAAAGGCCTAATTTCTAGCCCTTCGCACTTCAAAGATCTCTCAATTCAATGATTTATAGTTTTTTCAAAACCGCCTCCCTCGAAAGCTCGCTCCGCCCACCGTCCGGGAAACCCCCGGCCATTGGTCGAAGCGAGACACCCTTAAGATTCTCGGGCGCAAATGCGACCCCGGGTTATTCTAGCAATCCAGTACTATCTATTTCCACTTAATTTTAACAAGGGCAAGTAAGATTTTTCAATGCTACTCCCCAAGTGTTCGATAGGAGATTAAGACCTCTTTGGAGATCAGGTGCTCCGATGCTTACAGTCAACACCTCAAGGCACGGTCCAGTCTGGCCCATGCCCTATTTGGTACCACATGCTGTATAGTCACACAGATGAACCATAAGTCGTCATGGCAGTCCGATGTAAAATACACAATCCTACGCATCTCTGCTTCCCAATATATATATATATATATATATATATATAGTGGACCATCCTTTCTGAACACGTGTATAAATGCTACGTGGTAAACGAAATACGGGCGGCGGACAACAGGTGCGGTCGGTTTATTGTGCACTTGAAGAAGGTAAGCAATAAAAGTGTCTTTTCGCCGGAGGAACCGGAAAACACCAAGAAGGGTAGCAAACAAATGGTCATTAAAGTGGCTGCGTTACAGGGAAGACACTCGGAGACAATACAACACAAAACTTGAAAGCTCCAATCTGTTTGCTGCAGGAATATACATGATAGCGAGTGTCGAGAGTTTTATACGATATCTTTGAATTATCGCGTGTTGTACTCTATCCAGCCACAAATTCTACGAAATATCAAGAGTTTTTCTAGAGACAAAGCATATACACAGTGTGTCAAATAAGTTTTAAGACTCATTCTAGAGCGCAAATTGCAACGGCGCCATGAGAGTAAATGCACAGGCCCATGGTCTGCTGACACACTGCCAATAATTTGATGGCATTTAGTTAAGTAGCTGAGAGAGGACGAGCGTTCATTGCAGAAGATAATTTTTTTTCATGTTGATTTTTTTAAGATGGAGAAAAGAGCTGCCACTAAATTTAACACAAAACTTGGTCAAATTTTTTCGGAAACATACCAACTCATGAAATAAATTTACGGTAACTGTTATTTAAGTAGATCAAATGTTTTTGTGTCTTGGATGGAAGAGATACGGTAGAACAGGATAAACGTGTGTAGCGGAAGACTAACTTCATCTAAGACACCTGAAATTATAAAGAAAGTACGAAATTTCGCGGCTAACAATCGCTGTGAATCATTGAAATTGATGGAAGACACCTTGAATACAGGGGCGTAGTTACCACCGTATCAATGATACGGGGCCCCAAGATACTGGGGCCTTAATATGTGTAACTACAGTTTAATTAACAGGGTTCTCATATCTGAAAAGGGTCCCCGGAGGAATTTTGATACGGGGCCCCCTCAGAACTAGCTACGCCACTGCTTAAATACCAAACAAAGAAATGATTTGAACCATCCTGCCTGAAGATGGCAAAAGAAAAACCACACACTTCAACCTCTGACCAAAAAGCAATGAGAAGTGTACATTGCACATCCACGGAAAGCGATCCAAAGTTCTTGAAGTTCATTGTTACAGGTGATGAACCCTGGTATTTCCAATAGGATTCTGAAAATAAGCGACAAAGTGCGGAATGAAGGCACAAAATTCATTGCAAGCCCCAAAAAAAATAATAAATAAACCAAGGAAAGTTCCATCCAAAATCAAAACAATGGGCATTACATTCTTTGATAGCAAGTTCCATAAAATATTTGTTCCAACTGGACAAACAATTACAGGTCAATATCACTTATCTGTTTTAAAGCATTTTCTAGCCTGACCTCGTCGCATTCGTCCAGAATATTGGACTGAAAATAGTTAGTGTTTTATGTGACAATGCACTCAGTCACACCTCCCGTCTTGTGCGTAGATTTTTGGCAAAAGAATGTTTGAGTGTTGAACTATCCCCTTGATCCGCTTGACATAACACTCTGTGATTATTGCTTATTCCCAAAACTTAGAATAAAGTTAAAAGGGTGCTATTTTGAGGATATTTCTCCATACAAGTAGTTTTGACGCATGCTTTTCTGGTCATTCCACATAGTGATTTACAACAAGCGTTCGATTCATTAATAAATCGCTGTAACAAGTGCAATGATACCGGAAGGTCCTATTTTGAATAAAAAACCAAAACAGGAAAATTAAATTCTTTTTACAAAGCCAGTCTTAAAGCTTATTTCTTGCACTGTGTACTTCGAATTGGTGAGTGGTTCGTATTATCGAATAATTTTAATCTAGTACATACAATTATAAAAACTGCTTAATTTATCAAAATCTTTATCACATCATCACCCATATATGTTTAACAGTCTGTTTCACTAATCAAGATCTAAAAGAAAATCATCTACATTTTTGTTACCCTACTTTTTATTGCTTCACGTTTACTTTCTTATACTTGCATTTGAAATAAATAATCAACAAATACAACATGCAAAAATGAAGAGCATTAAAACTACCTCTGTGTATCCCATAGCAACAGTTATAATATCAGAAGCCAGAAAAAATAAAATGGAGCCGACAATGCAATATGGAACCGAAGTGAAGAAGAGGATGATTTTCGTCTGGAGAAACAGAAGAATGTAATTTTCCAGACACAATAAACCCCCTCTCAAAGCGGATTCATTTCTAAAAGTAAAATCTCAGAAATAATTAGAGAGCAGAAACGTGAATTTTTTTTTTCTGTCAAAAAAAAAAGTTCTGGGCGAAATTGTTCCAAGAAATAAACATCCTGTTTGTACATGCCGTTTGCAGATTGTTCGCTTTCACCCAAGAAAAATTGCCACTTTTACAGCATTGCTGTTGTGGCATGTTTTTCTTTCTTCACACGAGGGGTTTTTCTTTTTTTTCTGCACCGCAGCATTTGGCTTCGGTGCAGAGAAACACCATTTTTTCTCTAAAGCGAAACCACTTTTTCCCTCTCCTTTTCTTACTTATCCTTTCAACTAAGAGCCGGTTTAGTTACGCTGAGTGCAGCTTTATCGTTACAGTTAAGGGTTGTTAAGTCAAAATAAAAGTGATTCCCCCCTTCCCTCCTTTAGATCCTGGTGGCTGTTTTTAAGCATCCTTATTTTATGTAATCTTTCGGTTCCATTGCTGGATCATTTTGGTACTTTTGCTTCCCTTTACGACTATGGGAAAACCCGTTTTTTTTTCTTTTTCTTCTTTTTTGCTTTTCGCTAAGGTCTTGTTGTGTAGCAGTTATTGAATCGTTTGGCTTCAGACCACTTTGGCTAACTGGAAAACAGTTGAAAAGAGAGATTTCTCTTTTCACGTAAGTCGTTTTAAATGGGAGTTATTTTGAAGAATACAAGAGCTGATAGGCGACTGTTTAGCCCAGCACGATATTATCTTCAATATTTCCGAGTTTGTTTTTCACCATTAATAAAAAGCATAACACAAAAAGAGTGAAAATATGGAAAAAATTGCTACAATATGAATATAGTAGTTATTTATATTAATTTCTTTCTCAAGAACAACACGACTGGAGACAAGGGCTGATGTATGCTAAATTTGTCGTGGCTCTAAGTCCTCACGTAGGCGCGGTAAGGAAGTTAAGAGAATGGTGCCACACATGTGCCCCATCCTCTTCACTTCACCGAGTTTCCAAATTACGAGTAAGTAAATGAATATCAGCGTTGCACTGTTCAGATACTCGAGAGCTTTTGGCGACGGACCTCATAATTTTGAACCATAATCGGAACCCCCCTCTCCTAACTACCACACCAACAGGAAGACGTTTGAGCTCTCGACAGATTTAAGGTGCATCACTCCCCTACACGGTGGGTCTTCAGTGGTACTGGGCTCAAACTCGTGGCGTACCAGCCACAATCCGATACCTTAACCGCTTGGGTACCCAGCCGACTCCGAATTACGATGTTCTCGTCGCCAATAACTGGAGATTATTATTATTTTTGATACACTTGGAAGATGCTGGAAAGAGTTTTTCCTCTTCTCTTGCCCTATATATGTGTGTTCTTTTATTTTTATTATTATTATTGGTTTTGTACATTAGTATGATGTGATTGTGTATGTGTATTCTAAATTTGCTTATGTATATATATAATTTATATTATGTAATTATTTATGTATATCGTGATTTTACCTTTCATTTGTAATTATGCATGCATGTGTATTGTGAATCTGTTTTTAATTTGCTTTATGTTTTTTTTATGTGTACTGTGACTTTTTGCCTTTGGTTTCTGTGTACTTCAATATATAAAGATGTAAAAGTTCTTTTCTTTCCTTCCATAAAGATTGAGTGAGTGAGTGAATATTAACGTCGTACTGTTCAGCTACACGAGGGCTTTTGGCGACGAACCTCGCCATTTTGAACCATGGTCAAGTGACGTGGACGACAATTAAGCCGGTACCCTGCTCTCTTACCGCGCGGCACCAACGGGAGGACGTTTAAGCTCTCGACAGATTTAAGGTGCATCACTCCCCTACACGGCGGGTCTTTATTAGTACTGGGTTCGTACTCGTGACATACCGGCCATGATCCGATACCTTGACCACTGAGCTACCGTAGCCCCTCGCGGGGGGAGGAAGGTTTCTAGGGAACCCAAAGCCTCACTATTGCCAACTAGGTATTTAACCAATTTATAAAATATTATAGGCAAAACATGACTTTGTGGGGGTGGGGGTGCTCTAATATTCTTTATTACACCACTGATCGTAGCCTCAGCAAAGCATGAAAGATGTATTTTTAATACAAATACTGTACGCTTTGCTTACATGATTTTAATAGATAACGTACAACAATCATGGAAAAGCTGAAAACAATCTAGCGAAAAGTGATGTTTAAATTTTACAGTACTTATTATTTTGTAAATATATATGCAATAATTTATCGCTCCCCCACGTGATGTATGTATGTAAAATTTCTTTTTTATTTCTATTTGATACTTTATAATACTTATTATCTTTCTTCTTTTTTTTTTTCTAAAATGATGAAACCGGTAGGAGAGCGATTTCTAAATTTTCATAATTCTTATGTTCTTACTGAGGGTATGTTATAGTTTGAAGCAATCCTTATGTTGTTGATTTCTAGATCAACTTTTTCATTAGTTTCATAAAATCATGTTTTTCACAAAATGTGCCTCTCAAAATGTTCGATTGACACTGGATTTTCCCAATACTTGTAATAAGGAAATATGACATAACGCAAAATATTTTATTACTGTAAGTTTAATTGAATCTCGTGACAAAAAAAAATCTCTGTATTGTTAAATATTTTTATGTTGCTTAAATTATTTTGTGATTATTGCTACACCTTTAACGTTATGTGGAACACCTTTGGGGTTAAAAATAATCTCGAGGAAATAGAATTTGAGAGCAGTGTCTTACAAAACAAAGCGCGGGAAGAAAGGATTTGCTTTGCGCAACGTTCTCGTTTTTGAGAGTTCATATTAAAACAGCGGTTATTTTTTTATCCAAATGTCAGTAAATTGTTAATTTAAATGACTTTTCACTACTCGTGTATGTTGAATCAAGATTGAATTTATGATAGTTCGAAAGCGTTTCTTATTGTTAGTCTCGTCAAGGTGACTTCTGAAGTAACAGTTTTAAGGAATAGTTTTGTCATCTCGTTGAAGTGACTTCATCACTGATTGCTTAGTTTCATCCATATGTCCCCGAATATATTTCTTGCAGTAAAAAAGAAAAGAGCAAGCACCCTTCCCTCCCCCCCCCCAAATCTTTGTCTTTATCCCCACTAAATTGTTGCGTCCAGTGAATATAAATTCTTTTTCACTAGGATCGTTTGCTTACAGTAACTTTTTTTTGTTATATTTCATGGTACATATGCCTGAAACTATACTTACCAGCTTCATATTGTGAAATTGTATGTGTCTGTGTTCTCTAGATTATCTGTATTATCTAAATAATCTTATCTAGCTCATTTTTGAAATATCTTCAATATATATAATATTTTATCAACACATCTTTAAATTATCTTCATTATCTAAATAATCTTATCTAGCTCATTTTTAAAATATCTTCAATATATAAATTATCTTATCTAGCACACCTTTGGATTATATATTCGTTATCTTTTTTATCTTACTATTATCTATTTTATCTTACTCGGCACATCATTAGAAGTTTTGGTTTGGGAGGAGGGCTGCGGTAGCCTAGTGGTCAAGGTAACGAACTCGTGGTTGGCGTGTCATGAGTTCAAGCCTGGTACCGTTGAAGACCCGTCGTGCACAGGGGACCGATGCACGTTAAATATGTCGAGACTTAAATGTCCTCCCGTTGGTGTGGTGTTGAAGTTAGGAGAAGATGTGTGGGATGCTAGCTCAAGTGTCCTCCTAGTCACTTGACCATGGTCCAAAATTACCAGGTCCATTACCAAAATCGGAATTAAATAGTACCGCGTTAATATTCAGTTGGTTTGTGAGCCTAGTGGTTATGGACGCAGCATATCATGAGTTTGATCCTTAGTGACACTGAGGACCCGCCATGTAGAGAGGTTGGCACATGTTAAAGCTCAAGTCTCTTTGTTGGAAGGGGTATTCGTTTGGAGTGGGGATGTCATCTCAGGTGTCATCCTCGACTCTTGATTGAGGTTCAAAGTGACAAGGTCCGTCGCCAATAACTCTCAGGTTGTTTTATAGTACTTTGTTATTCTCTTCACACATTACGCCTTGTGAGGATTCTGAGCCTCGACGATCTTGAAATCGGACCCTTTGAGTAAGATTTAAGGTTATGAATGAATAATGAGATCGAA
Source organism: Trichonephila clavipes (assembly GCA_019973935.1). Taxonomy (NCBI): domain Eukaryota; kingdom Metazoa; phylum Arthropoda; class Arachnida; order Araneae; family Nephilidae; genus Trichonephila; species Trichonephila clavipes. The sequence goes on along the minus strand of BMAU01000205.1, from coordinate 446,951 downwards.
TCCGAAAGAAAATTAATTTAATCATATAATCTGAAAAAAAAAATCTTTTTTCTTTTTCATTTCCTACTATTATAGCTCACACTTTCTATACATTTATTTATTTATCTTGGTGGAATTTTCAATCATTCATAAAATATATTTTGAAGCACTCAATTGAGCTGAAATTTCATATACACGATTATTTTGGATGACAATAGAGTAATTTAATTATAATTAATAAAAATTAATTGATTAAAATTAATTATTCGAAGAAGTACAAATACGGCCACGTTGGCATAATTTCGGGTGACTTAGCGACCCTTTTGGCGACTTGCGTGAAAACTTGAAAAGATTTTTTTTCTCACGTTTGAAAGCATTCAGTTGAACTGAAATTTTATAGACACGATTGTTTTGGATGACAATACGATACTTTAATGAAAATGTATAAACATTAATTACCACTTAATGCTGTGTTCTGTCATATGTATATTCATATTTATATTAGTTTTAACTATTTAATAAAAAGTAGCTAAAATAAAAATTTTCTTTTTTGATCTAAGTAGGAATTGACTTAAATTTTTTTATATTACTTGTTTAATTCTTTAATTTAAATGCTTAATACTTCTCTGGAGGGGGATATTTATATTTTATTTTTTTTATTCTCATGATTAATAATATATGATTTGTTGTTGGGTATACGAGTTGTTACTTTGGTATAACAGGGCAGAGGAGAATTATTTAATATTGCTGATTAGAAATGCTGCGATTCTCTTAATTGATTTATCATACAACACATGTTTGTACTACTTTTTGAATAATTTCAACAAGTAGTGGGTTTTAATATGGATTAATATTTGGCGAAGACATCCTTAAAATAGTTTAAAAGAAAAAAGCATTTATATAATTACGATCTTTGCAAGAAAATTAATCTATAAATCATTGGACGAGTTCATTTAGTTTTACGACACTGATGATCACAATAAATGTGAACTATTTTGCATTAATATTTAGTTTGATTATTTTTTCTTGTTGAATATGAGTTCTTATTCGTTTGGGGAAAAGGTGACAAATAATTCACATTTCAATCTCAATACTTTTAAAACATCACGGAACATTTATTTATTTTTTTTTTGAAAAAAATTTAGTTCAAGATACAGTTTGCGAAATGACACAAAAATAATTATAAGTAAAGTGATATGCTTTTAATTTTTGTCAAAAAATGAGTGAGGAAGAAAGCCTTTTATTTTACGATAAGATCTCATTTCCTATTCAGAATCCCCTTCGCCAGTGTGTCTTCCTCGTGGCATTGTGTACGCGTTACGCTTGTGAGTGTGAATATTTGCCAAAAATAAACGAACGCACGATTTAGCAGCAGGTAGCTCAATATTCAAACAACCATTTTGCACTCGATGACGTCAGGACATCGTAGTAAACAAACCAATGCTCACGTGACAGTGACGGCGAAGCGCGTTATTTTTGTTTATTTACCCTCTTCACGTGGAGCTGACGTCAGAGTTATTGGTTTGCTTTGTCAACAAATCACGGAACATCGATCGAGGAAAGCCGAGTGGTTGGAACATCGAACTCATTTCAGCGATGTGTTCGAATTCTGCTTCAACTAAAGACAAAATGTGGTGTTCCTTGGGGAGTACGTTGAGTAAAACTTACGGTTACACGAAAGATATATTATAGTTAATTTTTTCAGCGCACCCCAACTTTTTTATCCCCGCGGACCGGTCGGCATTCGAAAATTTTATGGGGACCCACTGAAGGGAGGGGGGACGCTAATTGTTGAAATTTTAATTAACCTTCAGAATAAAATGTAATAAAAAAAAAGGAAGATAAAGTGACTTTTACAAAAAATCGCACAAACCACAAAGGAATACACAACAGGAAATAAAATAGAAATAATTTAATGTTCTCTTTGCGGCCCAATGCTATTTGATCCATGGACTGGTAGTGGTCCGCGAGCAGGAGTTGGGGAACAACTGGGACATTGTATCTATATACAATCGAACCTCTATATAACGAACCTCTATTTTGCGAATTTTTTCCTGGAGCCTTGAACAATTCACGATTTTTATCGTAAAATAACCTCTCTATAGCGAAGTGTATTTTCTATATAACGAACTTTTTCTTGTGGGATTCATTTTTTGTTCTTTTTTTTAAAAATTATTTCTGAAAAAAAATTTGTTATTCTCTCTTTAACACATTTTATGGTGGTCACAAATCTTGAAATGGTTTTATTAGATCCTAACTCGCCGAGAGCGATAGAGTTCTGAACGTTTCATCCAAGAAGTGCAACCTTTAACATCCATCGTCCAATTCATTAGAAACATTTTCGATATCCTCTTTCACCCTCAGTAGAGTATTCCCGTGTCCCCGTGTTCTAATTATAAAATAATGCATGTTTAATATTACTCGTATGCTTTAAAGTATAAAACGTTCTTAAAATTTATTGATTGTAGTATAAAATTATTTTCTTAATATTAAAAATACAGTGAATTCTTCGGCATTCTTTTTCTTGTTTTCCTTGCAGTTTTTTCTTTTTCTTTTTTGGTGGGTAAGATATATAAAATAAACATATATTAATTTAAAAAAGAGTGTGAATAATTACTTTTTTTAATATATAGTGTTTATGAATTTAAAATATTTATTTCATGTGGTTTAAAAATTATATTAAAAGATGAACCTTTTGATAACGAATTTTCCATGCAACGAACTTTTTTCCAGGATTTAGTGACTTCGTTATATAGAGGTCCGACTGTATATGAGTAAGTGTTTATTAACGTCGTACTATAAAGCAACATGAGGATTAATTGCTACGGATCTCGTCATTTCGAACCTCGGTCGAGTGACGAAGACGACAGTGGAGCTGGCACCTTTCTCTCCTAATTACCACACCACACCAATGGGAGGACGTTCAGACCTCGACATATTTAAGGCCACCATTACACAACGGTCTTTCGTAGGATGTATGAAAAACCCGTTGGTTGAGTGAGTCTTTAATCTGCCAACCGCAATTCTAGGGTAACCGTTACCCAGTGTTATTCAGACCAAACTAAACTAATTCACGCGCTATTTATTATCTTAATTGATAAGCAAAACAAAGAGAAAGAAAAAGGAACGTTTCCAGATGCTACTATTTCCTCTTTGATGCACGTGGCTCCCCTTTTTTTTTTTTTTTTGAAAGGCAATGTTTCATCTCAACGAAATAAAGCGGACAAGTATTACGTCAAACAGAAAATAGCGTTCTAGGATATGAATTGCTTTGACCTTTACTGACAGAGAAGACATTGTCCAGGTAGGGTCTACTGGCCCGAGAGATTAAAACATTTCTTCCAACGGTGGGGGGGGGGAGAAAAATAATGAGGGTGAATATAAAAAGATCATCGACCAAAGTTCACCCTCCCTCTGGTTGAAGGAGCGGCAGATGGCCGCAAAGGAATGAAAAAAAAAAAAGAACAGAAGGAGGATTCTAATTGCAGACGAAAGACAAGTGTTTGGCCCATTAGAGCTTCCTGCGAGATTTCTATCGACGGGGGCGTTCTTTCAACCCTCGTTTATCGCCTGACCTTAAAGGAGACATCCGCCCTCGTGCAACGATCCGCGCGATTTCGTAACTGCCCGCTTCCGCCCCATCCCTTTTGTGTGGTCAAGGTACCGGAAATGTGGACGATCTCTCGAGAGAAAGGAGGTTCCGGTCAATGTTTTCGATTCTTACTTAAAAAAACAATGGATGTGGTTTTGTGGGGAGGTGATGCAGCCTATTCGGCAATTTTTTGTGATACTAAGTGGCTTGTGACACTACAAGACGATGTAATGACTTAAGAGGGGGATTTTTTTATATCGTTGTATTAGGGGTTAGCCAGTTGAGAGGCTTGTAGAAAATTACAGAGCATTCGAATAAACATAAAATGATCAATTCGGGGATTAAATTGTAGAAATAAATTCTAGAAATTACATACAGAACTAAAAAAATTAGTGCGAGATCTGTCTCATATTCAGTAACAAAATACAATTTTGAATAATTGATATAATTATCTCTAGAAGAATCATTGCATAACCTCGGTAGCTTTCATCTCGTGGACGTTGTTTCTATCAAGCAGTAGTTTTGATTGAAACTTGAAGAATTGTAGCGTGGAGTGGCTTTTGCCATCAAGATCTATCGGGCTTTAAATTCCTGAAGTTTTCGTGATGAGTGAATGAATACCTACGTCGCACTGTTCAGCTACACGAGAATTTTTGGAGACGAACCTCGTAATTTCGAATCATGGTCAAGTGACGAGGATGACACCTAAACTGGCATCCCCCTCTCCTAGCTACCACACCACACCAACGGGAGGACTTTTGAGCTCTCGACAGATTTAACGTGCATCGCTCCCCTACACGACGGATCTTTAGTGGTACTGGGCTCGAACTCATGACATGCCTGCCATGATCCGATACCTTGACCACCGGGCTACCGCAGCCCCGACGTTTACTTCATATGGCTGTTTAGAGAGGGGGTGAATGAGAGTTTATTAATGTTACTCTATAAAGCAACACTTGAGCTACTGGTAACGGACCTCGTCTGTTTAAACCTCGTCCAAGTGACGAGGACGGCACCCGAGCTTATACACCCTCTCCAAACTATCACACCATCCCAAGGGTGGACTTTGAGCCTCGACAGATTTAACTTGTTTCAGTCCCCCCTACGCGGAGGTCTTCACTGTTCCTAGGGCTCAAACTCATGATACAAGGGTAATGAGTTCTTGACCATGGCCACTCGGCTACCCTGTCCCGTACATACCTCGGTAGCTGAGGCTGTAGAATCAATCTCAGCTACTATATCCCGTACATACTTCGGTAGCTGAGGTTGTAGAATCAATCTCAGCTACCATGTCCCGTACATACCTCGGTAGCTGAGGTTGTAGAATCAATCTCAGCTACCCTGTCCCGTACATACCTCGGTAGCTGAGGTTGTAGAATCAATCTCAGCTACCCTGTCCCGTACATACCTCGGTAGCTGAGGTTGTAGAATCAATTTCAGCTACCATGTCCCGTACATACCTCGGTAGCTGAGGTTGTAGAATCAATCTCAGCTACCATGTCCCGTACATACCTCGGTAGCTGAGGTTGTAGAATCAATCTCAGCTACCATGTCCCGTACATACCTCGGTAGCTGAGGTTGTAGAATCAATCTCAGCTACCCTGTCCCGTACATACCTCGGTAGCTGAGTTTGTAGAATCAATCTCGTGAGCATTGTTATTTCAATCAAGAAGTGTTTTTGAATCTCATTGACCAAAATCGCAGTGTAGAGGAGTTAAGCCCTCAAAATCTGTTGGACTTGAATAATCTCATGTCGGAATAGGGATGCAGAGGTGAGGAACGGGGGGAGGGGGAGCTGCTGGGGCTACTAAACCAAGGTTTCGAGCCGTAATTTTTTTCGTTTCGGTACAACTTACTGACTTCTACTGGTAGTTTCATGCGAAACTGAAACATAAAAAACCCATTTTGCAGCGGATCTATAATCTATTAAAGGAATCCGCTTACCAATTTTCAATAGTACGTGTAATAGTTTAAAAATGGAAATAATTATCTGTAACGCCACTTAAGCCCCCGCAACGCCACTTAGGAAACGATTTTCACAAAGCCCATCTTATGACAGATCTCTACTCACTGAATGGAATCTGCTTACTCAATTTCAAGATTTTACGTCTAATAGTTTAAAAAAGGAGTTAATTGCCTATAACGCCTCTTAATTCTCCACAACGCCACTTGGGGGCAATTTTCACAAAACCCATTTTGCAGCGGATTTGTACTTTATGAAAGGAGTCCGCTTACCAAATTTCAAGACTGTGCGTATAATAGTTTAAAAACGGAAATAATTATCTATAACGCCCCTTAAGCTCCCGCAACGCCACTCAGGAATCGATTTTCACAAAACCCATCTTATAGCGGATCTCTACTCAATGAATGGAATCAGCTTACTAAATTTCGACATTTTACGTCTAATAGTTTAAAAAAGGAGTTAATTGCCTTTAACGCCACTTAATTCTCTACAACGCCACTTGGGAGTCTATTTACACAAAACCCATTCTGAAGACAATCTGTACTCTATAAAAGGAATCCGCTTACCAAATTTCAAGACTGCACGTCTAATAGGTTGAAAATGGAAATAATTATGTATAACACCCCTTAAGCGCCCCTTGGAGGTCGATTTTCGTAAAAATCATTATGTAGGGAATCTCTACTTTATGAATGAAATCTGTGTACCAAGTTTCACGACTGTACATCTAATAGTTTAATAATGGAAATATTTATCTTTAACGCCCCTTGGGGTTCGAACTTTGTGAAATCCGTTCTTAGCTGACGTCTACTCCATGAAGGGAACCTACCTACCAAATTTAAAGTCTGTAGGTTTATTTGTTCCGGAGATATCGTGATTAGTCAGTCAGTCAGTGAGTGAGTGAGTGAGTCGCTTTTCTCCTTTATATTGATGGGAGGTTGCCAGTCCCCAAAGTTATAATTGCAGTTTTTACATTTGCCCTGTTTACAAAAAACGGAATTCGGTGGAATGCGTCTTTCTTACCCCACCTCTGAGGGCGAACCCTAGCAAAGGGTGACACGTTCCCACGCCTGGAAGGGCATTGTACCCATAAAATATCGGGATATCGGGGTGTGTCATTAGAATTTCCCGCGCTTAAAATGTCATTGACCGTGTGAGGTAACCATACGCCGACTCTGGACCAATCAAAAGAAATTAAGCGGACGAGGTAAAGAATCCGCTCTAGGATTCGGAAGTGAAGAGGACGCCAAATAAAAACGGGATGCACCCCGATTTCGACAGACACTCTCTCACACATTCACACTTGAGACTCTCGAGAATCTCAATCCAGGCCTTGAACTGGACTCCGGGCGGCGACCATGATTCACTCCCTTTCAATCCTCCCTTTCTCAAAAGCTAAGTAGAATTTTGTTATGCAACTATTTGTAAATTAACCCAAAATTAAAATTGTTAATTCAAAATAAATTAATAGTTATTTAAAGAACCGGCTTTTTTAATTTAGTGTACTGTTTTATTGTTTTTAGAGGATTTAGTGTTTAATTTTAACTTAAGCTATGATGCGACGTGTTAGTAGAACCTGGGTAATTGAAATTGGGTTTATGGAATAGGTTAATCAATTAAGTTTAAACAAGCGTCGCATCATAATGGTACCGTGACCAGGATATTAAATTTTTTTCTTTGTACTATCATTTAGTGCCGATGACCAGTCGTCGGAAATTTCTTTTTTTTTACATCCTTTGATGTTGTAAATCTTTCTCGATGGGTCACCAAAACAAACTTATTGTGTGCTACTGTGTTTTATCTATTGCTCGAATTTGATACTTGTTAATTTTTTTTCTTGTAGTTTTGAGAAGAAGAAAGGTGCAAGGTTCAGCATGATGTCACAGGTACTGGTGCTTCTTTGATTTTTTTCTTTTTTAACATTGATGTGAATTTTTTTTCTATGCATGTATTTACGCGAGAGACGATTAGTTAAAAGTTTATTTAAATTTAGGAGTTCATGAATTTCTTTTACCCTGCACGAGCGCTGGAATTTTGTTTTAGTTAGAATTTAATGGTTTCCGTTGCGATTTAATCTCGCTAGAAATTTTGTCTTAATTTTTTTAAACATGCCACGTACTCGACAAACAGACTCCCTTTTGACGCAAACGGCGTCCGAGAAATTTAATCTAATTGATCTGATCCCAATGTATGACGGAAGTGAATCGTTAGGAATACGTAGGTTCCTAGATAAAATAAATGATGTTGCGAATTTAGGCAAGTGGTCAAACGACGAGAAAGTTACAATTCTGAAATTAAAATTAGCAGGAATAGCTGAGGAATTTTTTTATCCGACCCAACCCACAGTCAATTGACAGAATACAACGATATCGCAAGAATTCTTATTAACATATTCGAGAAGGCCGTCCCTCTGTCAACGCGTTTACAGTTATTTTCATCGTGTATCCAGGGTTCTTCTGAGAGCGTACAAGAATTCGCAGCACGCATTAACAAACTGGGAACACAGATATTCCAGTCAGGAAATTCGGCTCAAAACACCGCGGTGAGGAACGCGAACGACCAATTACTACAATCACGTTTCATAAGCGGTCTGAGAAATGATATCCGTCGTTTTGTACTCTCACGTGATCCTTTAAATTTAGATGAATCAATCAGCGCGGCGTTGATCGAAGAGCAAAATATGAAATTGAATCAGATAGCTAATGACGAGAGATCCGGTTTGTCGCCCTCACAAATGGAAAATTCGGTCCTTTCAGCATTGACGGATAGATTGGAAGAAATCAACTTAAGAGTCGGGCGTTTACAGGAAGCCAGTTCAGTTACAGCTCGTAAAACAGGTGGGAATTTTTTTAACAGAAGGGAGAATGTTTTCAAATGTTTTTATTGTGGCATTCAAGGACATAGACAAGCGGAGTGTAGAAAGAAGAAGCGAGATCAACGCACAGCCAATTACCAGCCCCCCGGAGAAGCGCGGCTAGCGATTTTTCTGTTTCACGTCACCCCGGCTTCGATGGGAGGCATGTCCATTTCCAAGAATCGGCTTTTCGCGATATTTACGCAGCCCCCAGGCATCCGGTGAGAGGGACACACACAAATTCTGGGAATAGGGGTTTTCAGCGCTATACTAGAAACGACAATTTAAACTTCCGCGGAGAAAGCCGTATTTAGATGTTTTACAATTGGTAGAGGAGCGGTTTTCTCCTATTAAATCTCGAGACAATATATTTGATCTACCAATAATAAAGGCTAATGTTAAACATCACAAATTCAGAATTTTAATTGACACAGGTGCGTCCGTTTCTTTAATGTCACATTCTTTTTTCACTCAAATAAAAAATGAAAACTTTAAGGAATTTAATGTTTCAATTCAAATTAAAGCAGTAAGTGGAGACACGGTAGAGATAATCGGTTGCTATGAAATACAATTGTCATTAGGGGAATTTCAATTTCAACATATTTTTTTTATAACGAAGCAAGAGATTAACGATAATTATTGCGCTATTTTGGGATACGATTTTTTGAAATTATGGAATGCAATTTTAGATATGGGAAAAAACCGTTTGTTAATTAATAAATTTTCAATTCCGCTTATCCATTATTCACTCCCCCAGCGTGTTGTCCAGAGTAACTTTATCCATGGATTTTTAAAACACAAAACGTGTGTGGGTCCCCATTCGGTCATAAATGTTCGTATACATGTTGAAACATTATCTAATTCGACGTCATCGGCCACTATTCAGAGTTCAGCAAAGCTAAAAACAAAAAACATTCATTTAACTACTTCGCAAATTAATATTAATCCAGAAACAAATGACACCATTCTAGAAATTAGAAACGATTCAGATAACATAATCACCCTTAACAAAAACATGAAAATAATTACTGTCAATAACTATGAAGACTTTTCTTCCGAATTTCCCGTTTCTCAAGATATTTTACCCCCACTCACGGAGAAAGATTTCAACCTTTCAGGTTTGGACAGCAAAATAAAAAACAGATTATTTCAACTTTTAATTTCGCACAAAGGTGCTTTCGCCCGCTCTACGGTAGAATTATCTGCAGCCGATACGGAGCATCATAGAATCAGTCTACAGCATGACTATCCCATTAAATGTCCGATTTATAAAATTCCATTTAATTTAAGAAACGAATTTCGACGTCAGATAACAGATTTAGAAAAGGCGGGGATTATTTCAATATCTAATTCTCAGTATAATACTCCGGCCTTGTTTGTCAAACAAAAAGAAAAATGGCGCCTTGTTTTAGATTTTCGGAAACTTAACGAAATAACTTTGACTCAAGACTTCGTTATTCCAACATTGGACGACATTTTACATGAAATTTCGGGTTCAAACTATTTTTCGGCTTTAGACATGAAGTCAGCATTTAATCAAATTCCACTACACTTTGCAGACAGGCATAAGACGTTCTCTACTCCCGACGATGACAAATATGAATTTAACAGATTATGTTTCGGTTTAAAAAACTCGCCTAAAGCTTTTCAATCAATTGCACAGGAGGTCCTTGGAGATTTATTACACAACGGAGCCTTGGTTTATATAGACGACATTATTTTATTCACTAAAACTATAGATGAACATTTTGAACTACTGGGTAAGGTTTTTGAATGCTTTGAAAGAATTCACTTAAAATTTAATCCGAGTAAATGTCAGTTTTTAACAAAGAGTTGTAAATTTTTGGGGTTTGTGGTAACGCCGATAGGCATTCTCATAGATAAAGATAAGTCCGTATCAGTTAACGAGTTTCCAGTTCCAACGGATCAAAAACAAATTAAATCTTTCTTAGGGTGTTGTAATTTTTATAGGAGATATATTAAGAATTTCGCGAAACGAGCACTTCCCTTAACGAATCTATTGAGAAAAGACACTCCATTTGAGTGGACATCTGAAACGCAGGAGGCATTTGATGATATTAAGAAAGCCATATTGAATCCACCGGTCTTGGCACTACCTGATCAGAACGCAGAGTTACAAATAACAACGGACGCTTCATCTCGCGGCATAGGGGCAGTTCAAGAACAAAAATATCCTAACTCTGAAGTCAAACCTTTATATTTTTTTTCAAAGAAATTAAATCCCTCACAATCTAAATATAACGCAACGGTTTTGGAATTTTTCGCGATATATACAGCATTAAATTTTTTTAGACCTTTCTTGTTAGGCAGAAAATTTAAGGTTTTTACTGATCATAAGCCTCTTGCAGGATCTCTTTCTAATAAAAATCCCTCTTCCAAAATTTTGCGTTGGAAATTGGCTCTGGAAGAATTTAATTACGATATACATTACATCAGGGGCTCCTTAAATTCAGTCGTAGATCATCTTTCCCGTTATATTAACAACATCACAATAGCTTTACCTTCCTCTAAAGATCTTATTATATGTAACATGAAGATTCTGTTTTAAGCACTATCATACAAAAAATTGATCAAAATGACGTTAGCCCACAAATCGGCAACTATTTTATTAATGGGGAAGGTTTGTTATGTCATTTGTCCAAGCGCCCCTCCAGATCACCCAGGCCTAACACCACTAGAAAGCAAGTTTGCATTCCACATTGTCTAAAAGCTAAAATTCTCGAATCTGTCCATTCAGAATATGGAGGGTATCTTAAATTTTTTAAAACATATAATCGACTCAGCGAAAACTTCTTTTGGCAGAATATGTACAAAGATACTAAAAATTTTGTTCGTTCTTGCACCATATGTTTATCTCGAAAAAACGCCTTTAAAATTCCGCCAGCACCTCATCAGCCAGTAGAACAAAGTAAAGAACCGGGAGAAACGTGTCATATGGATATTTTCGGTCCTTTAAAAACCACGCCTAAAGGTTATATATATATATATATATATATATATATATATATATATATATATATATATATATATATATATATATAGCTATGTTTTATCTATGATAGATGCATTCACGAAATACATTCATATTGTTCCACTTCCGGATATTAGGTCGAGTACGCGATTTCTAAAGCTTTCTTTGATAATTACATTGTACACAGGGGTTGCCCACATAAATTAGTCGTATAGATAACGCTACATATTTTAAGAGTTCCGAATTTGTTGAATTTTGCAGAGTCATGGGTATTCATAAAAGACACATATCAAGTTATTCCGCTCACGTCAACGGTAGGGTAGAGAAACCCAATCAATCGCTAGCATCATCATTTCACAAAACACAAACGATTGGGATGAGCAACTCCCGCACACCATGTTAGCATTAAACTCAGCTATCCATGAAGCTACATACACATCGCCCTTTTTCCTAGAACATGGCAGGGATATTCGATTATCATACAATTACGAGAAAAATTCCGACACACCACAAAATAAGTATGAATATGTCGAGAAACTTTTACCGTCTTTGGAGCATACTTTCAATAAAGTTTTAAATAATCTAAGAGATCAGGAGGCATCGCACACATGTCGAATTGAGTACGCTAAGTAGAATTTTGTTATGCAACTATTTGTAAATTAACCCAAAATTAAAATTGTTAATTCAAAATAAATTAATAGTTATTTAAAGAACCGGCCTTTTTAATTTAGTGTACTGTTTTATTGTTTTTAGATGATTTAGTGTTTAATTTTAACTTAAGCTATGATGCGACGTGTTAGTAGAACCTGGGTAATTGAAATTGGGTTTATGGAATAGGTTAATCAATTAAGTTTAAACAAGCGTCGCATCTCAATATATATAGATTAGCCGTTACCCACCCGCTTCACTGAGTATTTCACGATGTTGCATATATGTATACTGTTTACATATATATTAATTATTGATATCTAGCATTAAGAATTCGATTGTATTGAAAAATATATTTATAGCTGTTACACTCTCACCCCTTGATATAAAAAGAACATAAATTATAATATCTAACTTCTATTTATGTCTAAAATCGAAGTAGAAAGATTTTTTCGCTCACTTAACCTAATAATCAAGTGGATTTCCACCAAAGCAACTTTCAGTGGATCTCTACTCCATAAAATAAACATGCGTGCTGAATTTCAAGTCTAAATCTAACAGAGCAAAAACGGAATTTTTATCATCAATACCTCGTTGACAGCATTCTTAGCGGATTCCAATTCAACAAAAGAGACATGCAAACCAAATTTTATTATTATCGTCTTAGCAGTTCAAAAACGGGAATTTTGTCTATCAATACGCCCCAATAACTTTCCCCGCTTCCCCCTGGAGTTTATTTCCGTAAAATCCATTCTTAGTGAAACTCTATTCAACTAAAGAAAAAAAAAAGTGCTCAACAAATTTCAAGTAAGTGAGTTAAATTCAAAAACAGGAATTTTTCTATAACATGCCTTAATCCCTCGCAAACTCGCTCCTTTGGGGGTCCGTTTTCGCAAAAATCTTTGTAAAAAGAACTTTATTCCATGAACGGAACATACCTTCTAATTTTCAAGCAGGTGGCTCTATTAGTTGAAACGCGGAAATATTTATCTATTACGCCCCTTAATCCCTCTCAGTGACCCTTGGGGATCAATTTTCCCCAAAACTATTTTGTAGCGGATCTCTACACCATGAAAGGAATTAGCTTACCAAATTTTAAGACTGTACGTCTGTTTAAAAATGGAAATAATTATCTATAACGCCCCTTAAGTCCCCGCAACGCCACTTAGGAAACGATTTACACAAAACCCATCTTATGACAGATCACTACTCAGTGAATGGAATCTGCTTACTCAATTTCAAGATTTTACGTCTAATAGTTTAAAAAAGGAGTTAACTGCCTATAACGCCCCTTAATTCTCCACAACGCCACTTGGGGTCAATTTTCACAAAACCCATTCTGTAGGGGATCTGTACTCTATGAAAGGAATCCGCTTACCAAATTTCAAGACTGTACGTCTAATAGTTTAAAAATGGAAATAATTATGTATAACGCCCCTTAAGCGCCCTCAACGCCCCTTGGAGGTCGATTTTTGTAAAAATCATTATGTAGGGAATCTCTACTTTATGAAAGAAATCTGTGTACCAAGTTTTACGACTTTACATCTAATAGTTTAGTAAAGGAAATAATTATCTATAACGCCCCTTAAACCCCCGTAACGCCCCTTGGGGTTCGAACTTTGCAAAATGCATTCTTAGCTGACGTCTACACTATGAAGGGAACCTACCTACCAAATTTCAAGTTTGTAGGCTTAATAGTTCCGGAGATATCGTGTTTAATCAGTCAGTGAGTGAATTTTCTCCTTTACATATATAGATGAAATAATTCTTTAATATTTATGGAGAGTGGTAACGGGGCAACTATAATGTCTTGGTGAGTGGATGGTACTGTAACAACGAAAGGATAGGGCGTGGTCATTGGAAGTGATTACTGTATATCAGATGCAGTTTCCAAGTTGGATGATGTTACATACTAATGGGATTGACGAGGCAGTCTTGAAAGTTAATCCAGTTTATTGCACAACATGAAACACATAGACATATTAAAAACATAAAGCGTGGACGACACTACACATAACAAAGAAACCACGACACTACACTACGCAATGCAGCCGGCTACATGATTAAAGATAGAAGAGGATTTCCAATGATCTCGGTATTTATACCCAGCGGGACATCACATGATTTGAGGGGGTGTTAGATGGGATGTAGTTCAAGAAGTCCCCGTTAAGTGGGTAACTAATTAAAATAACTAAAGGGTTGTCCTGAAGGACTGGACCATAAATAAGTCAAGAGCCATTAAAGATTAAATTACTCTGGGAATTATTACACACACACACACTCACGCACACACACACATACATACACACACATATACATATATTAAACGAGTGATCCAGACACACATTAAGTTTAGGGTTGGAGAGTTCTGATTCCTCTATACATAATAGTGTTTTTACGTGACACATTTAACGGCGGCTGCACTTTAAATATATCGAGGCTCCAAATCTCCATTTTGGAAGGGATGCAGATAGTTGAGTTCGAGTTCAAACATCGGTATTGTCCTTAGAAGGCTAAGCAAACTGTGACACGTATTAAGCAATCTCGGATATGTTTTTGCATGGTATAACGTCTTGTTTATTGACGCAGCACGCTAAAAATGTCACGTTATGGTGACTAAACTAACTGTTTTGAACCATAGTTAAGTGACGACAAGAACACATGAAAGACGTAGCACTACAGAGAAACACGAGTGCTGTGATAGACCTACCTCGTCATTCTGAACCTCGATCAAGTGACGAGAGCGACACCTGAGCTAGCATCTCCCGTTCCTAACTACCACCCCAACGGAAGGACATTAATATTCGACATATTTAACGTGAATCGGGTTGTTCTACACGGTGGGTCTTCAGTGAATCCAGCTCTCGAACCCACGACCCTCCGGCCACAAGATTGTCACTATAACCACTCAGCTACTGTGGCCATATAAGCAGGTGAAAGTGTTTGTAAAAATTCAAATGCATTTTATTGGGTTGGCTTCTTACCTATGAATTGTAATCGAGTAGGTCTCATTGCTCTGTCATACCTGCCGATATTAAAAATTATTTTCTTAAGCCAGTCGGAACTTTTGTTACCGATCTGATAAATAATGAGTGCATGCATTATTTTAACGAATCAATCACTTGACACGAAACGTGACGCTGCATTCCGTCGATGCCTTTTCCTTCTTCCTCATAC
Organism: Trichonephila clavipes; assembly: GCA_019973935.1. Lineage (NCBI taxonomy): Eukaryota > Metazoa > Arthropoda > Arachnida > Araneae > Nephilidae > Trichonephila > Trichonephila clavipes. The sequence goes on along the minus strand of BMAU01000205.1, from coordinate 431,749 downwards.
ACTTCTGAGTAAAATTCGTTTTTTCTGCGTCCTGCAAGACGAACCAAGTTTTCGACGAAGTTCAACGTCCAGTTTTTCTCTCGAAATAGAGGAAGGATTGGTGAGTAATAAAGACTTGAGCATTTCAACGAATTCGGTGAAAAACGGGAATAATTGAATCGGAGAGTTCTTACTGTGTGTCTCTCTGTATATATTCCAGACATTTTGAATATTCTAAAAATAATAGAAGTTTAGAATAAATAAAAATTAATTCTACGGGCACGCTTTAGACTTTTTTTCTCCCGGTAATTTACGGATCACCAGATATAAAATACGTTTTACGATAAGGTGTTCCTCTTATTTCTTTTTAAAAAATAGAGTAAATAATGGCGTAAGTTTTGGAAAGTTCAAATAGTGTAGAACGGGTGGGCAACTTGTTTTGGCTCGCAGATCACATTTGGGAAATGGAGTGCAGCCCCTTTTTAAAATGATTGCATTCATTACATGTATGTATGTGTGTGTGTGTGTGTGTATGTGTGTGTTTGTTAAATAAAACAGCGGCAGTTTTATTCAATTTATTTTTATTGTTCTAATTTCGTATTATCTCCAGCTGCATAAGCATTTGATTTTCTTATCAGCTTATCGAAACAAATGTACCCTATACATTCTACAATTTTTTTGAAATCAGAAGTAAGATTATTAAGGGGCCATGGTACGATTTAAGCAAATATTTTTAATCTAGGGATTTTGCAAATTTTCTGGTCACCTCCTATGTGTGTAAAACAGATTTTGTGCTCAACATTTCATAAAACGCTAGCTATTTAATTTTTTAAGGAAATTTAAAGTTTGTGAAGTGATTTTAAAATGCTACTCCTCCCCCCTACAAAAATGTACGTACGCGCATGAAATTTGATTTACCCGTTCGTCAAACTATGTATAACAAAAGTTGGTATGGGTTTTATGATAACATGATTGGTATTCGTAAAATACGTCTTTTTATGAATGTTTATCAAAAATTCCTTAAAAAATGTATAAATTCTAAATTTAATTATACATTTTTTTAAAAAAAATAAGCATTACTTTAATTAAAAAATGCATACCAACCTTTGTTACATGTACGGTATAGTTGTTAGCAATAGGTAAAAAAATATTCAAAACATTTTTTAGGTACAATAGAAGGGAAGCCTTAGCATTTCAAAAACGAAGACAAACTAGTTATTTTATCTTTCTGAGATAAGTAAGTTTTGAGTTGCCAAAGGCATGTGAATAAAAACGAACATAAAATCTATCATAATTCTGAGTTTTTTAAGTCTAAAGCTTTCAAATTTTGTGAGGTTACAGAAAAGTATATAAGGAATAATTTAGGCTTAAAAAAATTAGATTTGATTCTTTGACCGATTTTTGCCAATTGAATTGTATTGTGTCCTCTTAAAATGTTCATCACAGCGTGCAAGTTTAGAGTAGCCAACTTATATCTATATTTCATCTTGTGGATCTTCATGCAAGAAAAACCTTTCTCACAAATATATGTCGACTAAGATATAAAGAACAATTTCCCTGTAAGTTTCTTTATATATAGAAATTTTTCGGCTGACCGAGATTTGTAAAAGTCAATTAATAAACACAGTCATAAAACATTTCCTTCACATTGTGATTTGACTGCAAGTCAATAAGTTCCATGCTGCAGCTCCTCAGGGGATGTATCAATATCAGCAGTAATGAAATAAAGCAAAAAGAATTCAGGCTTAATTTTTTCAAAAGCCTGAAATCTTGTGACCTCGTCCTCCAAAGTCTGCAGATAACCTCTTAGCAGAAGCACTTTCAGGTATGTCGCTCATCCGGTATAGTGGTTAGCGACGCTGACTACTGTGCCGTAGGGCCTGGATTCGAATCCCAGAGAAGACATGGATGTTTGTAAATGTATAGTGTCTTCGTGGCATGGGGGTGCTTTAAATAGCCGTCGAGCCGCAAGTCCTCTCGTGAGGCTGGTGGAAGGGGAAGAGAGGTGGAAAGCCCCTGACCCCCCCCTTAAGGTGTTCTCCCTCAAAATTGGGATGGATCCGAGCAAAATCGTATTGTCCCCTGCCTGGTGCTTAAAGCTAAGGCTAACGACTGGCGTAAGAATTCTAGCCCTTAGCCGCGATGAATTTCGTGGACTTTGATCTGATGTTACTGTCGATTAGATGGCATGAGCAACAACACGGTATACTTTTTTTCTATAATAAAGGAACAAAATAATTCTCTTTTTCTAGTGATAGAAGACGAATTTTTGATAGCACATGACAAAGAAATCTCGATTCCGACTGTCTGGGCGGATTGCAAGAAATTCTTCGGGGCTGTTATTTTTTCAACTCTAGTGTAGGGGAAATTTTGTTCTGTTTGGTTTGTTCCGCAGAGTGCGTTCAAGTTCCTTCATATAAGGTTGATCTTTGAGGTGGTTCGATAAATCTCTCTTTCGATTGGTATTGATCAAGCCGAGAAAACCAGTTGTGTTTTAGATCTGTGATCTCGGTTGTGGTTTTGTTTTTCGAGTCACCTCTTGAAAAACTTGTCTAAACGAGTCTAAAAATCATTGTTAAGTAAAACCGTTATAGGAATCTGAATAAAGCAATTTGTAAAGTGATTTACATTGAATTAGAAAATCGAAGAACTTTTTCGATCAGGTTTTGAGAGTATTTAAAGCTTCGGAAGGTTGTTACATCTACGCCTTTTGAAAAGAGCTCTATAATCATCCTACAAATCAAGCCATCTGTGTGTCCTTTGTTTTGTTAACAGATCACAAGAAAGGTTAAGGTATCTGACTACTTGTCACAGCTTTTTTTAAAAAAAATAATGATATGGAGATTTTTAGATTTATTTAGTACATTTTAAGAAAAAAAGGCTAAAATTAAGATGAGAAAAATAAATTATTACTACTAAAATGGGGAAAAGGGGGTAAAAATTGACAAAAAATTGCATAAACGGCCCCAATCTGTACGAATAATACATGAACAAATTTTCAATGTTGATGTATTATTTTGCTATTCCATTTTTAAATGACCTTCAGGATAAGAGATTTTAAATTTTGAAAAAAACTAGAGCACATTTTATCTTGGTTAATATATGAAATTGCTTAAAAAAATAGTGATTATATTCACATAAGGAACTGTAAATTTTGTAATAAAACAGTGATTGATATATATGAAGGTTTAAACACTTCTACTGTTATACTGAACATACACAAAAAATTTCAGCAAATTATTTAAAAACTTTTTGTGCAATAGCTGTCTCCGTTTGAGCTTTTGAAAAAAATATACATTTCTATTAAAACGCATTTTAAAGTTTGACATCTTATGTAAAATTATGGCATCTGCTTTTATTAAAACACTTGTAGTTTTTGTTCTAGTGAATGGAAAATAAAATACTTGGTATTTTTATAAAGCTAATAAGATGGCCTATAAAATAAAATCATAAAAAATTGTTAATTTAAAAAAGAAAATCCTTATTTTAGGTAGTCGGATACCTTAATTATACTACTTCCACACTGGTCACTATGCGAATGGAGATATAGACTCACCACCATAGGAATGTATTAACCTCTAAAATGATTAAAATTTTACAAGCTATAAAATCTTATTTTTTACAGCTGATATAAACTAAGAATGGAATTTTGATAACTGATCTCATATTTTAGAATAAGTCTCAAGTGAAGATGATGATTCTGGGTTTGTGTGTTTGTGTTTCCTCTCACTTTTCTTGATTTGATTTGATTTTTTATTAATGTCGAATTTCGAAACTGTACGAAGGCTATTGACCACGTCCTTTTGAATTTCAGTCCCGGTCTAGTGACGAGAATGAAACATGAACTGGCACCCTACTCTCCAGATTTCACGCCATACCAAAGTGAGGATTTTGAGCCTCTCTCAAATAAACGTGCTTTAGACCATCTACACGGCAGATCTTCAGTAGCACTAGGTTTCAAACCCTCTATCCTACTACGTCGGGTATGAGCTTAATGCCATGACCACTTTGAGAAGTCCAGATTTTGTCCTTAACTAAACTGAAAAATCGATGACGATGGATTTGCCTCCATAATTGCTGTTATTCTATTGAACATAGCCGGCAGTGAATTTTGGTTCGATGTAACCCAAGTGAATTTGTTTTGTGCTTTCTAGCCACGGTGCGAAGACGGTCGAAATCTGAACTAAAACTCCATAGTCCATATACATGCCACGTCATCGCAAAGACTTAATTCGTCTCGACAGACTTAACTAGTCTCTTTATGGCCTCGAGTTCATTGGTGGTGTGTTACGAGTTTGAGTCCTAGAGCCACTGCAGACCCACCGTGTAGAGCGACTGATGCACATGAAGTCTGTAAAGGGTTAAAGTCCTCATGTTGTCGTGATGTGGGACGGTCCCGTCTGCTCATGTGTCGGCTTCGACACTTGAACAAGGTACAAAATGACGAGGTAAGTCGACACAACACTCGTGTATTGCTTTGTAGTGCGACGCTTCTCCAGTCTACAAGAGTGTTTCTCAAACTGTGAGGCGCGCCCCCTAGGGGGGGCGTGATAACCCTACAAGGGGGTGCGAGCATATTGAAAAGTAGAAAACAACAGATTGTTCAATGTTACTAAAAGAGCAAACAAATAAAAAAGGAAATACACATTTACACTTATAAATATATCAATGAATTTTATAATCATTTTAAAGATACTACGTTCAAAACAAGTTTAATAATTACCATAGGTTTGTCATATATAAAATAAAAAACAAAAATTAACACTTATCTGGAGAGTTTAGAATGAATCCCTTCAATGCCGGTTAAAAACTACGCGATTCGCTCCCTCATGCCACTGTTTAGCACGTAAACGAGTGTATCTGGTGTATTGGGGGAGATCAATGGAATAATGAAACAAATCATCCGAAACAAGTAAATCCTTCGCAAAGACAATCCTTTTATTGCATTCCAAAGCCTTCGAAATAAATGTATGTGCACAGAAAATATCGTACTCCGGAAAGACGTATATATACGTCCAGGCAATTAACACACTGGCTGAGTGAGACGTTTATATACGCCGGTGGTACTACAGTGGTTAAAGTCGAACCGTAGGTTTAGCTTCAAAATATAGTATTATTGAATTCAATGTATCGTTATTGTATGAGGGGGAGGGTGCGATGAAAATAATGATTGAATATTGGGTCGCGAAAATTGAAAATTTGAGAAGCCCTGCTCTACAAGACAAGTTTTGAATACTATTTTGCAGGATATTAAGCTCAGTTTTACTTGGAAGGGATGCAAAAATCAAATGTGAAAGCTATCAGCAGTTATGTAACGCTCAAGTGTGACAAATACAACCTCTGACAATAAAGTTCGATGAATAGTCATATAACATTAATGTAGATGAAATATTAACGAAAGTTACCTGACTGTCCTTCGAAATAATCATCTCCCATAACTATGCACCCCTGAGATCTGGTATACATTTATCCTGAAAACTTCGCAAGAAGTGTGTGTGTCTTCCTTTGATATGGAGTTCAAAAGCCTCGTCACGTTTCGTTCGATGTGAGGAATATCATTAAAAATCTTTCCTTTCAAAGCGATTTTGAGTCGTGGGAATAGGAAGAAGTCTGGAGGATTGAGATCTGGTGAGTATGGTGGGTGTTCAATTTGCACCCCTTTTTTTGCCAGAAACTGTTAGACGATATTGGCTATGTGAGGGGGAGTATTGTCATGAACATAAAGCCATTAATCTTGTTGTGCGTAGACGTTTCAAGAAACGGGTCAAAATTTCAATATACCGGGAAGTATTCATCGTCGTTTCCTCGGGTAGCAATTCCTTATAGAGTACATTCCTTGACTATCAAAAAAGGTGATGAGCATCGTTTTGAGGCGATATTTTTCTGCTGTGATCTTTTTCCGACGATCTGATGCAGAAAAATGCCATTCCATGCTTTTCCGTTTCGTTTCAGGGAGAAACCAGGACACCAGGACTCATCCTCAGTGACAGTATAATTCAAAAAATTTGGGTTCGTCTGCCGTTTGGACAAAATCCTGTGAAGTCTGTAAGCGTGCCTGCTTCTGATCGTCAGTCAACTGACGTGGCCAAAGACAACAACACGTTTTTTCATCCCTAAATTCTGGGTAACGATTTGTTGCACGGATTCACGGCGAACCAATCGTACACACACTTCATGGACAGTGCTTGATGTTCATAAACACGTACTAGCATGGCATAAGTTTCTTTCGGTGTCTTGCCAAGCTTAAAAATATATTCATCTTTTGTTCGGTCATTTTGGTGTTCTCAGTTGAGAACCACCGCACTAAACAAGCCCTTGTAAAACAAGTCTTACACGGAACATAAACAACGGTCAACGAAACAACGGTGGGAGCAGATGGTCAACACCTGCCGCTACGCATGTGCAGTGTTTTGTTTCGTCAGTGTTGCCAGATCGGCCGTTCTGACTTTATTCACCGGACTTTATTGTCAGTGAGTGAGTGAATATTAACGTCTCACTGTTCAGCTACACGAGGCCTTTTGGCGACGGACCACGTCATTTTGAACCATGTTCAAGTGATGTGGGCGACACCTGAGCTGGCACCCCTTCTCCTAACTACCACACCACACCAACGGAAAGACGTTTGAACTCTCGACAGATTTAACGTGCATCGCTTTCCTACGTGGCGGTTCTTTAGTGGTACTGGGCTCGAACTCGTGACAAGGCCAGCCACGATCCAATACCTTGATCACTCGGTTACCTCGGCCAACTTTATTGTCAGAGGTTACAAATAAAAATAAAATCAAGTAAAATATTTATTTCAATTCCAAATTCTAAAAATTCACCTGTACTGGAAAACTAGAATATTCATAAATTTTCTTCAATTATATAATTACGAGGTTGCGTTGGCAAAATGTTTTAATTCATCACAGAATCTTTATTTTTTGAATGTAAAATCACAGAAATCACAACATAAAAATATTTCCAGTCATCATTTTAGTTTTGTTATTTTTCCATTCCCTTCATTTATTGTTTCTTTTAGTCCATCCTCAACTCAATAAAAGCCTCTCCAGGTTTATTTACAACGAATTTGGCAGTTTTCAATAACGGTCAAGTGATGGCGTCCACGTACGAGCTAGAATACCACTTTTGTTCTAAAGTGTGAATCAGCACCACTATAGGACAAAATTTAAAAGCAGAAGATCCTGACCCGTCGGCTCTGAGTCCGTTACATTACCACCCAGGCTTTTACGGCCCCAATCCTCAAATTTCTGTTACGTAAAAGATTCCGTTAACAATGCGCTGTTCGTTAGTTTGGTTTATTTATGCTAAATCTGTACCACGGCCTTCTGGTCTATTCGTGAGTCATAAGTTTCCCTCAGGGCCAGTGGAGGGATGATTTTCTCAAAACAGTCGACAGTTAAAATTGAGGGTGGTTTCGTGAGTCACGCTTTTGTTATCCACTTCGTGTGTGTTTCAGAATAATCAAAGGGAGGGTGAAATGCAGTGCTATGGCGTCACCAATGTTCGTCCACAGAACAGCGACGCGTGCAATGTTTGTTTTGTTTCAGAAATTGTTCTTGTGGAAAATATTTCACCCAAATCGTCTGAGTTTCCAGTAACCAACTGAATCATCATGGAAATGAAAAATAAAAAATAAATTTAAAAAAATCGTCACTTGATATTGCATTGGGGAAGTCATCAGTTTCATAAATCGCTGACTTTTGATAGTGGCGATTCGGTACAATCCAGGATGAGGGAGTGGATATTAACGTCATACTGTTGAGGTACACGAGGACTTTTGCGACGGACCTCGTCATTTTGAACCACGGTCAAGTGACGAGGACGACACCTGAGCTGGCACCGCCCTCTCCTAACTCCTGTACACATCAAAGAGGACGTTTGAGCTCTCGACAGATTTGGTACAATCAGTGAATCGTTTTAAGTTTAAAAAAATCACTGTGTTAAAAATGCACAATATGTATTCCATACCCACTGTGTTTTAGACATGAAATAAATAATATTTGTGCAGGTTGCTGTTTTTTTTTCTTGTGTTTCTTTTTTCTTTGCATTCTTTTTGTCATAAATTTTGCATTTGAGCTATCCCTTATTTAATGGTAACTTTCAATACCAATGAACCGTAGTAGCCTAGTGGTTATAGATATAGATTCGTGGTAGGCATGTCATGAGTTCGAGCCTATTTATCACTTACAAACCCACCCTGTAGAGCAGGGGTTCTCAACCTTTTTTTCTGCTGGGCCGCATACATGTGTCAGCTATTTTACGCGGGCCGCAGCATTAGGATAAAGGGAGGGGATGCTTTAAGACCAAAATAATATTAGAAATTTAAAATGTGGTAAATTGATCAAAATATTATAACTCCCCTGTGTGTGTTTTGCTTTTTTTAATTATTATTATTTTTTTTATTTTTGTCATCAACACTAAAGTAGAATTTAAAAAACACTCCCTCACAGTTTCTGCATCAGTAAACAGTTTCATATGATTACCAATAATATAGCAAACTTCATATTATGCCTTTGTTACCTCTGTCATATTACCACTGACAAAACACTTTGTTGTTGTTGCTAAGACTATTCATGAAAACCCCCCTATTTATCACATCTTGAAAGAGATCTTGGCGGAAAAGTGTCATTGAATGATTCCTATTTGTTGGTATTTTTTAAACACAGAACTTTCGCGACCAATCAAACAATTACCGATTCATGGTTGTTTTTCACTACAAAATAGTCAACCTCCCAATCGTCTTGAAACAATATATATTCTTCGAATATTTTTCGCTTGTAAGGTAAAAAAGATATAACCACATATATATATATAGTAGTTCCACATATGTAGTATTAAACTGTCACTACTCCACTGTTGTCTGTTATCACTAACCGTAACCGTTACAAATAAAAAAAGAATATCAATTCGTATTCGTGCGACATTGACAGCAAAAAGCAAAATTGATATATTTAACTTCTAGACACCAAATTTTTAATATATTTTTCTTAAATAAGTGAATTTTTTAGAGAAATAGGCACTGACCGGGCCACTTAAAAAGGCTCGGTGGGCCGCAGGTTGAATATCGCTGGTTTAGACAGATATAAGAAACACTAATCTTTTTATTCTAGTTTCTTTTCGATTGGTATTATTTTTTTAATTACGGATGAAAAATAATTTTACTATATAACTAACTCTCTATTCGATCCTTTAAAAAGTGAAAGAACAACTAGTGAATTTTGAAGATTAAAAAAAATCAAAAGGCTACAAAACGAAAATTATTTTACACCTTTTCAAAACCGTTCTTGATAGAAACTGCAAGAAAAAAAGAAGGAAAGAAAAAAAGAAATCGATATTGCCTACCTTTTTTGATAGACTTCCGAGTACTGGACGGAATGTTTTGAAAGCTCTGTGTTATTTAAAGTATGTTCTGAGAAGCTAAAAATAGATCGCTAACCGTTTCCCTGTAGAAATGAAAACGTGATGGAATTTCGAGACTTTTGAAGAGAAAAAAAGTACCTGGAATTTCAGAATTCCAGACTATATATGTAGTTTCGATTTCTGCTGTTCCTAAAAAAAACTTTTGAAATTGATGATTATCAGAAGGAGAGAAAAAGAGACGTAACGCGACGCTTTGATCGATCCAGTGGCGTCGCACCATTCTCTTTAAATTTCCGTAAAGTTTTCCAAATGTCGAAACGCAGTACAGAAGCAGAAAATACACATTTTTATTTTAGGGCAGACATTTTTTTTAAAGCAACCACTTAAGAAATATTTCCAGAAATGTTTCTTGGATAGCTTAGGTTAAGATAATGCTAGTTATCTATGTGGAACGTATCGCTATAAAACATTAAAAAAAAGAATCAACCACTAATTTTTTTAAAAGCATCTTATTACCTTTTAAGTTAATTGTAATTTAGTAAAAAAAATGTTCCTTTTTTAAATTCTCTATATTATGCTTTTTTGAAGCTTTCACACGTTCTCTCTAATTTTTTATTTCCTTAAAGTTTTTGAAATATTTATTGGCGGGTGTTTCAAAATGTTTTTGTCATATTTAATATCTAAGTAACAAATTACTAGTTATCAGAGCTGTTTTTTCTTAGTATTAGAAAAAATGTAACAAATTTGTGTGTCTGGGAGCTCATGATTATTTTTAAGCTATGTGCATATTTGCATTTTATATATTAAAATATTAATTTTTAGCTAAAATTTAAATATTGTAAATTTAAAAAGAATTTCTCTTCAAGTTTTCATGAAACTATACTATTCAGTCAACTGATAGTGGTATAAAGATCACAGATGGAGCTAATTATTGATTAATTATTTGAGTATTTAGTTACGTCGCAATTAGAAACATCCTCACTACAGAAACATTAGCTCACTACAAATGACCCACCAGAAAAAGTGGTTAACTAATGAAAACAACATATAAAATGACGTCCCCTTTCCATTTCAAAGCTCCACATCTCGTTGTAGCCGCAGTAGCTGAGTGTCTATGTTCACAAAGTCGTGGCCGGTTTAATTTCTGTCGAGGCGGGGGTTCGATTCCTGTAGTCACTAAAGATCCGTTGCACACAGGAGCTGATGTTCGCTAAATATGTCGATTCTCTAAGTCGTCACGTCACCGTGGTGAGCAAGTTTGAAGTGTGGGATGCACTCAGATGCTGATCTTGTCACTTGACCACCAAGCCTTAGAATTACGCGGCTTATAACTATTTCCACGCTTATTGCTTGAACCAGTAGCGCACGCAGGAATTTTTCAAGGGGAGAGTCCAGGGTCAAAAGTCCACCATCCTTGTATCATGCTCCTTTTGATTTTGTCGATTTTTGGGAACAATAAATTGTAAAAAACTAATTGTTGAATAAATAATTAGGATTCATTAATAAAATTTATCATTAATAACAAATACTTAATTCAATTTTACGTTCTATATACTTTTAATTATAATCAATCATGAAAAAAATCAAGGGTTTGGGGGCGGGGTTCGACCCCTACTTGTGTGCGTCACTGGCTTGAGCCTATATCAAAACATGTGCTATGAGCCTACTCAAGATCTCCTTAGTAGAGTATCTATTGAATATTCCATTTGAAACAATATTTTGAATTTCTAGAATTATTTCATTGTTTGTAAAAATATAAATACTACAAATCAAAGTGTTCAAAATTTATAAATTTCATATATATTTCTTTTTCTTATATATTATTATCATATTATATTAATTATTACCTTTCAGTAATGTATTAAATATATATGTAGTATATATATATATATATATATATATATACACAAATTGCTAAGGAGGATAACACTTATCCATAGACAAAATGAAAGGAAGCAAAAATGTGGAAAATTAGAATAAGTGCGGGGTATTAGTAAGAAGAAGTATGAGTATGCAATTTTTTTTCCACGTCTGTTCATCACGTGATAGCGTTCATAAAAGCTTTAAAGGTTTTGACGCGTGTGGACAGTTGAACAATGTTTCAAATCAAAGTTTTACAGGAAAGATTTAATAGACGAATTTAAAATTTTTGGCATGTCTTCCCGACATCACATAGATGATTTTATGCGTGGCCGAATTATTGGAAAGATCGAAGAAGGGCGAAAATAACAGATGTTTTCCAGGGGTTCGACAGCTCACAGAACGTTGCTGGCTGTGGAAGTCATTTAAAAACTACTGGAATGCGTAGTAGACCACGGGAAGCGAGTGTTATGAAAGTACGACGCCTGCAAAGACAAATATATCACCTATCAGCAAAAGGAACAGGCGCAACACAGCTCAGCAGGTGGCAAATCAGTTTCTTGCTGCCTCAGGAAAGCAGATCTCCCGAAAAACTGTGCCAGACGTTTGAGGGCCCAGAAGGATATACATGTCGGATATCAGACCTGTTGTCCTGTGTCCCATTGATCGAGACAGCACCGTACTGCCCGTTTGCAATGGTGTCGTGAGCATCACAATTGACTGAACAGGACTGGGCATGCGTACTATTCTCAGATGAGAGTAGGTTCAGTCTGTCATCGGATTGTAGACGCCAACTGATCTGGCGTACGGTGGTACTGCTTATCGTCCAGAAAACATCCGTCATGCGTGCGTAGTATCATGGTGCGGGCCGGCATCAAACGTCAATGGCAACAGTTTTTCGCCTAGATGTGGTTGCGAATGGGACTATGACGGGAAACTTGATGAAGTTCTACTTCCTCATGTTCGTCTTTCCGTGGTGCTGATCGGGGATAAATTTGTTTTTATGGACGACAACGCAACGTGTCATCGAACACTCCCCGTGTCGTCTACTACACAGCGAGGGTATTCAATGACGTCTCATATGGCCAGCGCGTTCTCCAGATCTAAACCCCATTGCAAATGTGTTATTCTTTGGGGAGGCAAGTTCTTCGAAACTTTCCGACAAACAAGAACACCCATCCGTCACTCACAGAGGAATGGGAAAATGCCTCAACAGCTGCTGGATAATGTTCGTGCAAAGTATTAAATCTTTCCGTGTGGAATGTTGTATCACACTCCACGGTGGAAACAAATCCCGTACTGAACATCTTTCTTTAAGGTGATGAACAGACTTTTTAGATGCATTGTTCCAAATTTCTCATACGCAGATCAAATGAACATTTTTTTTACTTTCAGATGTTTCACAGCTTTTGTATTTTCAGAACAATAAATATTCTTTATTTTAATGTCTGAACAGTGTGGCAACTATATTTTATCCTACTAGCCTTGTCCAGCAATATTATGCTACATAGCAATTTGTGATCCGTCCTTAGCAATTGTCCAGCAGTATATATATATATATATGAAGATCCACATACTTCAAATTAGGGCTTGGGGTCACTAGATAAAAAAAAGGATCAATTAATCAAGTCATTCAATTAATCAAAATCCTAATTTCCACTAACCAAAATTGTTGATTTAAAATGCTATCATTTAAAAAATATAACATAAAATTTCATTAAATATGGTTTTTTGTTTTTAAACTTATAATTTTTGCTACGAATATGGACGAGTTTTCAACCAATATATGTTTAATGTTTGCGAACCTAAGTGCACGCGTTAAAATAAATAAATGTCTATTGTTTTCAAATGGTTAGCGTGCAACCATAAGAACTCTGTAGAAGTATCTTTCCTACCACAAGAGGCGACGTACAGTGAAACCTACATTGCCGAGAACAATGTTTCTTCCAACGAATAACTCGTTTCTTTTTAAACTGTCTTTTTTTTTTATTGGTTTACCGGGATATTTGTTGCGTTTCTTTCTTTTCCCTTGTGTTTATTTTTTAATCCCCTTCTTTACTTTTTCTTCGGTTTTTTAACTCTTGATTCACCTCTGATCTTGTTTGCTTTGTGCCAATGTATTCCTTTACTTTTCGATTTATACGTATTATTTTGTTTTTTAAACGTTCGGAATGTCTTTTTGTATCGTTTCATTGCAGCCTTCTTCGGGGTCTTTATAGTTTTTTTTCTTCATGCACGTTGTAAGTGTTTACTACGATCGGATGTTTTCGAGTATTTTTAAAGGAGCCATTTCCTTTTACTCTGCGATGTCGTTGAATGTAAAAAAGAATTATAAATCTGTTTCGAAAGCCTTTCTTTTCTTTCTATTTTTGCTAGTTAGAAAGAAGATGAATATATACGTATATATCATTTCTAAATAAATTACCTGATACTTTCTTTTACTTGCAATAAAAGTATTTACTATATCACTTCGTTATTGAAAGATTAATGCTTGTTAATTTCACATATCTTTAAAAAATGTGCCACATTAATAATGCCTAAAACTCTGATATACAAACTCTTATTTAATATTTTGCTGATTTAAATTACTATAGGTTTATGTTTTGATATATATACGTATTAAAATGTCGACCCGTTTCGATCAATCGAAAAATGTCGTTCATTCATCAAATGTTGTCATCGTTATTACTATTGCAATCGAACTTAGGCATGCACGGTTTTCCACTATTGCTTTGATTACATATTTGATTGGACCAAATTGTTCAACGATATAATACATAAGTGCTCTTTTTTTTAATCGTAATATTTTTGTTTATTTCTGAATGGCAGATTACGAACAGTTATTAACAGAGCTCATCCATCTACCTATTAAATCACCGAAAGCAGTTAGCTCTTTTAGTGCGGTGCCGTATAGGCGGATACCAATCGCCGCAAGTAATTTTGACGGCCAGTTTCCCTGAGCTCTGACGATGCGAACCTGTACGAGGATTTAATTTTGCCTAGAGCACCTCCCCTAGGGATCTTTCACATGCCATATAATCATACGACATGGCCGCAGTCGATTTTCTGCATCATGAAAATCCATCGACTTTGGCCCGCAACCTTGGGTACAGAAGGCCATCGACAAATCAACCACGCCACCCAGTCGACATTTATCGTAACATAACTTCATTTATAAAATATGAATACAAAGATCATGAAAAAAAAATTGATTTAATAATAAATCCATCAGCGTAATGTAACACATAATAAGACCTATAATGAGATATTAAGGTATCCGACTACCCTAAAACCATGATTTTTCAAAAATTGGCAAAATTTTTATGATTTTATTTTATAGACCATTTTATTAACTTAATAACAATACCAAGTACTTTATTTTTTCCCTCCACTAGAAACAAAAACTACAAGCGTTTTTAGTAAAAGCAAATGCCATAACTTTACACAAGATGTCAAACTTTGAAATGCGTTTTTACGCGAAACGTGTTTTTCGAAAAACTCAAACGTGGGGACGCGATTGCTCAAAAAGTTTTGAAAATAATTAGCTGAAATTTTTGCTTATGTTCTGCATAACAGTAGAAGTGTTTTGATCTTCAGATTTAACAATAACTGTTTTATTTCAAAATTTGCTGCTCTTTATGTGAATATAGTCAATGTTTTAAAAGCAATTTCGTATAATGACAGATAAAGTGCTCTAGTTTTTGTAAAAATTAAAATATTTCTATCGTGAAAATCACTTCAACAGGAATAACAAAGTAACACATCAAAATTGAAAAAATTGAGAATTTGTTCATAAAAATCTTTGTAGAGAGCAGGCCCCGTTTATGTAATTTTTTCGTACATTTTTTACTAGTTTTTTCCCATTTTAATAATAATAATTTTTTTCTTTTACCAATTTTAGGATTTTTTCCTTAAAATATACTATATAAATATACAAATCACAAAAAGATTTTCATATTTCCTTTTTTTCAAAAAAAGTTGTCGCAAGTAGTCGGATACCTTAAGAGGTGTAAAATTCAATTAGGAACTAAGGTCTCCTTGAGTAGTGTGAAAATCAGAAAATGAGGGATCCTGCCTAGTGTCTTCGTTACTCAACGAGGATTTAGAATGACGAGGTTCTCAAACAATAGTGACCTTGCGCCATTAAATTTCAAAACTCACTCACAAAACAATAGTGGCCGTGGTAGCTTAGTGGTCAAGGTAATGCAGTCGTAGTCGGCGTGTCATGAGTTCAAGCCTAGTACTGTTGAAGACCCTCCATGTAAGGGAGCGATGCCCGTTAAATCTCCGAGAACTCACTTCTAACTACCACCCGTTGGTGTGGTAGTTAGAAGAGGGGTACCAACTAAATTGTGGAATTCAAATGCTAAATGATGACGAGGTTGTGGTTTCCGGGAAAAAAGAATCAGATCCTGTTGACGATGAAACGGATGAAGACGAGGGATAACAACAACAACGAAAATAGCAAGGGTCCATAAAATACTGACGCGTTTTCTGCGTTAGAAACAGCTATAAAGTGCTATGAACAACAATCAGAGTGCTGTCCTACTCAGTGACCGCTGCTCAAGAGAATCGGAGACCTTTTTTAGCGAAAAACGAAGGTGTAATGATGGTACAGCGCAAATTAAGTTATTGTTTTCCACAATAAAGGTAAAATTGCGACATTTTGCCCCTATTTTGCATTTTTCATTCAAGCCCGTTTCCCGCATGTGACTATTTTCAATATTCGTATAGCGTCTGGTTCTATACTGCATGGATCGCATTCGGTTTTCGGTTATACGAACCATCACGTATCCGAACGGTGTCTCCGGTCCCAATTATCGTTCTACTGGCTATGTATCTTTACTGAACAACCACGATCACCTTTCCAGAAGGCCGATGATTAGTAGGAAATGTTATTCGGTTTTCAAATTATGCGTCTTGTTTATAGGTTATTGATATTAAAAATCGTCTGTATTCATGAAGAATTAAGAAGAACACGAAATTTAAAAACTGAAAGCAAAGTATTCATTAAGCACCTCGAATATTCTCCGAGAAATACAACTGTTTCCATCAAAGCACTGAGCTTCTTAAAATCAATGTGAAACATCTCTCTAATTTTAAGCCCTCTTGACTTTTACTTGAATAATAAAGCTTTTTCCTAAATGAAAGAAATTTAATAACGGGAAACGTGGATATCGCTTTGATAACTATTTCTTTAGAATTCCTGCCATTATCGTGTTGTGAAGCAGGGACGGGCAAATGGTTTGGTTTGAGGGAAGCGGAGGGCCGCACCTTTTAAAAAGGATTGCATTCATTGGTTAACTCAAAAGAGGTGTAAATTGTACATAAGAATCAATAACTAAAAATTGAATAAAATACTTGCAGAGTTTTGTTCAATTGATTTAAAGTGCTAATATCATATCTAGAGTTGCATGCATGATTCAAAAGCGGCAATTTTCGCTGTGCACTCAAATTCTCCTCTTGTCTCATCTAACATTCTTGATTGTAAGAAACTGCTACAGAGTCTGTCTGAGTACTCTAAGCATCCAGTGGATTCCTGGACACTGCGGTGTAACTGGTAACGAGTTTGCGGACCACCCAGCAAAGAAGGGAGCTTCTATTCAGCAGATAACAACGAAAGCTGTCCCTTTTACCAGTGCCAAGCGTATCATTAAGGTACCCGACTACTTTCGGAACCGGGATTTTACAAACGCTTATAAATGGGTAATATTTATGATATTTAGAGTCACTTAGATTAGAAAACGTATACAAAATTGCTTTAAGAATATTATTACAATAAAAAATTATTTAAGTACAATATATTTTGACAAAAAATGAACACAGAATGAGCAATTTTAAAAACATTATTCTTTTATGAAAAATGCTTCTATTATAATAATATTTGGCCTGTATATAGCTCGAACCTCTACAGAGGCTCAACTAGAATTTTTGAGATATATAACTTAGAAGTGGGTTTATCCATGTCTTACGACAACAGAGGGGAGAAATTTTAAGAAAAAAACGCCGATAATTACTTCAATGGGTTGTAACTCTGAAAATAATGTGAATTTTTCAAAGATCATAGTTGAGCCTCTGTACAGAGGTCTGAGCTATATAGAGGCAAAATATTATTTTAGCAGCATTTTTTTTATAAAAGGAGAATATTTTGAAAAAAGGTTATTCTAAGTTAATTTTTTGCCGAAATATTGTATTTAAATAATTTTTTTGTCAAAATGTCCTTAAAACTATTTTATACATGTATTCTAATCTAAGTGACACTAAATATCATGAAAATGATCCATTTATGCGCTTTTTCAAAATCCCGGTTCCGAACACACGCACACGTAGTCGGATACCTTAAGTTCTTTATTGATAGCAAATAGCACCAGAAGGATGAGGGGTGGGCCGCTGCCCAGCACTGAAGGGCTCTTTTTTGTGGGACCTTCATTGGCAAGCTAGGGATTGGGTTTCTCGCCATTTTTGTTTTATTCTTTTTTCCCCCTTACTTTGTTTATTTTGTTTCTTTTATTTTTGTTCCTACCCCCTTGTGGTGTGGTGGACTTCTGTAACCTCGGCCATTGGAAGTAAAAAAAATAGTTGCATGCATATTTACTTTAAGAACCATTTTAATGAGACAAACGTACCTTATCCCGCTTTTCTAAAAAAATTTTAAATCCGGAGGGAGACTTTTTGTTTGAAATTCTCATCACAGTGCGCAAGATAATGAAGTTAATCTCGATTCAAAGAGAATTTTCTGTCTCGGTAGGTCGCAAAAAAACATTTCTGCATGCCTTATGTGGGTTTAAGGGATGCTTATGAATTATTATAAATAACAAAATAAAAATAAGACGCTATTTTATAAAAGAAAATATTTAAGAAATAATTCGATTGTAGGTTTGATGTTAGGTATTTTGAATTTCCTTTCTTTCTTTTTTTGTATTTCATCTCACTTATTTCTTGTGCTATTTTTAGTACTCACCAACTCTGTCATAGATGTTCTGTAGATTCGTTTTCTTCCTAGAAGATGAAAGATTACAAATGCAATATAATGCTAAATGTATATACAGTCAAACCTCCATATAACGAACCTCTATATTGCGAATTTTTCTATAAAGCGAACTTTTTCCAGGAACCAAGAACATTTCATGATTTTCTTCGTAAAATAAACTCCCTGTAGCGAAGTGTATTTTCTAAATAACGAACTTTTTCTTTTGAGATTGTTTTTTTCGTCCCTATTTTTAGAGTATTTCTGGACATTTCAAGTTATTCTCTCTTTTAACACCTTTTATGTTGGTCTTAAATCTTGAATTGGTTTTGCCGGGGGCCAGACTCACCTAGAACAAAAAAATTGCCGTAACTCTCAAAAAAAAAACAACCTCAAATAAAGTTTATAGATTTTATGAGTAATTATATTTAAGGACGGATTTTGTAATTTATGTTTGGAATTTCTAGTTATAAAATAATACATGTTTAAAATTACTTGTATGCTTTAAATTAGAAAATGTTCATAAAATTTATTAATTTTAATATAAAATTATTTTCTTAATGTTGAAAATACAGTGTATTCTTCGACATTTTGGGGCTGCGGTAGCCCAGTGGTTAAGGTATCCAACCATGGCAGGCATGTCATGAGTTCGATCCCAGTACCACTAAAGACCCGCCGTGTAGGGCAGCGATGCACGTTAAATCTGTCGAGAGCTGAAACGTCCTCCCGTTGGTGTGGTGTGGTAGTTAGGAGAGGGGGTGCCAGCTCAGGTGTCGTCCACGTCACCTGACCATGGTTCAAAATTACGTGGTCCGTCGCCAAAAGCCCTCGTGTAGCTGAACAGTGCGACGTTAATATTAACTCACTCGACATTTTTTGTCTTGTTTTCCTTGTAATTTTTCTTCCTATTATTATTTTTTATGGGTAAGGTATATAAAATAAATATACATTAATTTATAAAGAGGTGAAAATAATTACTTTTTTTTAAAATATAGTGTTTATGAATTTAAAATTTTCTTTACGTGGTTAATAAAGTATATTGAAAGATGAACCTCTGTAAAACAAATTTTCCATATAACGAACTTTTTGCGGAATTTAGAGACTTCGTTAAATAGAGGTCCGACTGTATTTATGTATAATGTTATAAAAATCACAACAGAAGCATTTTCTGAAAAAAGGAAAGGGAAAGAAAAACATTAAACACACACAACGCTATTTTCTTTTTTGTTTCTGAACTGTTGACTTCTCTTTGTGCTTCACTTCACTTTTGGTGCAAAACTTGCAGATCGCATCCTTTCACAAGAAAATTCCTTTCTACTAGAAACATTAACGAGCTGTTTTTATAACTTTGTTCAATTACTTGTACGTGCAAATACACGTTTATTTTTTGTTCTTCATTGGCCAATGTTTGTTCCTTTGAACATGAGCGGTGACTCACATTTTACATTCTGCAAATTCTTATAAAAAGTAATTTATTTTAGTGAAGCGTATCATGAATGAACGACAACTCGTCCAATGACTCACGAACGGTTAAAAAAAAACTTCTGTAAATTGAACCTCTAAGGCAGTGTTCCCCCAACCTTTTTTATCACCGCGGACCTGTTAACGTTGGATAATTTTACCGTGGCCCGCTGAGGGGGAGGACGTTGATTGGTTGTATTTTAAATTGTTTTGTTTTAATGATTTTATTTTAATTGTATTTAAACGTGCCTTCAGAACAAAATATAGCTACGCTAAAATGAATCTAAAGTGATTTAACAAGGAATATAAAGGGATTTTCATAAAAAGTATCCCAAACCCAAGAAAAATATGCCACAGTAAATAAAATGGAAATAATTTAATGTTTCTCTTGAGTGGACCTGTATTATTTGATCCATGGACCGGGGGTTGGAGACTACTGCTCTAAAGTACTGGATCCAATGGTTGAAAATTAAGAGTCAAGTGATGATGTGGAACTTATAGATATTCATTTTATATTCTTTGTTGGGCTCCTGTGTTACACACACACATATATATATATAATATATATATGTGTGTGTGTATGCATACAACGTCCTCAAAACATTTTGCTAAACATACATTTTATGAATGATATTCACCTATATCTGCAAAAAGGGGGAAAAATCAGGGTTGACTGGGCTTCAAAATAATCACTATCCTATATTATGAAAATTTGAAAACTTGTGAACAACGAAGTGAAGGCAGACGTGTTTTCGGATGCACTTCAGTTTAGCGGTCACGTTTTGTTGAATCTCCTGTATGGTCAAAAATCTTAAGTCTGTCGAAGTGAGAATTTATTACTGTAGCACTATAAAGCAACACGAGGGCTGACGGACCTTGTTATTTTCAGCTTCGGTTATGTGACGAAGACTACACCTAACTGGTTATCAACCCCTTTCCAAAATACCACGCTTCTCCGACGGGAGGACTTTGAGCGTCGCCAGATGCATCACCTCTCTACACGTCAGATTTTCAGTGGCACTAGGACTCGAACCCGTGACATGCCGATCTTGACCAAGACTGCCATTTCTCTATGGCAACTTGGTCAATAAAAACCGTCGATACTACACATTCACACATTTCAAAGATATGGAATGTCTGCTACGGCACTGCTAGAAGCATTTGATGACACTCTTTCTCTGATTTTCCGTGTTTAAAAGGGGAGCTGCGGTAGCCCAGTGGTCAAGGTATCAGATGATGGCAGGCATGTCATGAGTTCGAGCCCAGTACCAATAAAGACCCGCCGTGTAGGGGAGCGATGCAAATTAAATCTGTCGAGAGGTCCTTCCGTTGGTGTGGTAGTTATGAGAGGGAGTGCCAGCTTAGGTGTCGTCCTCGTCACTTGACCATGGTTCAAAATGACGAGGTCTGTCCGCAAAGGCCCTCGTGTAGGTGAACAGTGCGACGTTAATATTCACTCAATCATTCATTCATCCCAGTTTAAAAGAAAATCGTGTATTGACACGTTCATTTTTATTTATTTTTACAAAACCTCTATACTATGCTGAATTTCTTAACTTATGCTTAGCAAAAGAAAATGTCTGAAAGATTTACTGGTAATCTAAGCAACTATGCATGCGTTTGCTTTCGAACTTTAGTATGCATATATATCAACTTTAATACATACAAAAAAGGTTATACTGAACTTTTTAAACGAAGGTTGTGTGATATATATTCATATTAAGGAAAAAAGCGACTCACACACACACTCATCATGTTATCTCTCCAGACTTATTAGACCTACAGATATGAAACTTGTCATGCCCGTTTCTTTTGCTAAGCAAATATTCACTAAGAATGAGTTTTTCTGAATTTGTCTTCCTGGAGGGTTGTCTGGTTTACGAGGGCATTATATAAATTAGCTCCCGTGTTTGCTTTATTGGACCTAAGGACTTGAAGTTTGCCAAGAAACTTTTATTTGTTGATTAAAGATTAGTTAAAAATGGGGTTTGCTGAAATCGACGCCAAAGGGTGTTATAGAAGCGTGAAAGATAAATATACTTCCGTTTTAGAAATTCAAGTCCTCTCTTTTATTAATCAAAAAGTGAAATCTATAGAAATATTTTTCAATGTATTGTAACGTCGTCAGAAGGTAGCGTGAAAATAATACATCACAGCAAGGTTGTGGGAGTAAAAAAAATACTTTTAATTTTTTCCTCCAATAATATAATTGATTTAAGTTAGATTGTAAAGTCAATAGTTTCCGTGCCTAGCCAGTATGGTGACCCCGTTTTGAAGTCGCTCACTCCACAGCTTGTCTCCGTCCAGTCCGCAAGGCGTTTTTACTCATTCGCGTTTCGGATTCCTGGTCAGCATCACCGAGCAAAACTCTGGGATTCCCCTCTCCGCTTCCTAAAACGACTAGCCCTTGTCTTTTCCGAGCTCTTTTTCCTTCCTTTTTCTCGTTCTCTTTTGCTTTTTTTCCCCGGTTTTTCCAACCTTTTAAAACATCAGGGGCAGTCCATTTCTCCCCCCTCACGTCTTCTCATTGGTGGGCCCATATGAGTCGATCCATCAACCTCAACTCATTAGAGCCCATTGGTCCATAATCCGCCAATCGTCCACTCACCCGGTTTCTTCACAAACCAGCAGGTGTCCGACACAAGCACCGACGGCCGAGCCACCTCCGGCCCACTGTCGTCGTTTTACCGCCTTTGAGGACAATTCGCCATTGTGTAAGTAAGACGACAGTCCGCTGCCCCGGAAGCGATTTCGTCCACAGTAGAATGGTCAGACAATTGTTGGTCTAGTCTAACCGGCACCAAAATCCAGACGCTAAATAAGCGATAATGAACCCCAGCTGCACGTGCACCTAAAACTCTGTCTAGTATTGTCCTGCAATAGTATTGTCCTGAAAGAGTGAATCTCGTTTCAAAATGAGAACGTGACAGTATCAAATCTTAATGATAGGACTACTTAAATAAAAAAAAAATAAATTAAAAAAAAACAATATGCAGTCATACAATATAAAGAAAAACCTAGCTTATAGGTGGGAATAGACAGCAGAATGAACCACGTGGTTAATGGCTAATATGTATATAACTGAACACTAAATGTTTCATTTCTGTATTCAACGAATTCAATATTAAATCTTTTATTTTAAGGTATACAACAGAAATAAAGCTCGATTCGAATGAACTGAAAATAATTACCAAACATTGAGGGGTGTAGAAAAAGAAGGACACGCAAGTAATTTCAATCCAGTGCTTCTCAAACTTCCAATATTTGCGACCCAATATTCAATCATAATTTTTATCGCGCCCCCTCCATACAATAACAATGTATTGAATTCAATAATACTATACATTAACGCTAAAACTACAATACTACTTTAACCTCTTAAGTGCCATCGGCGTATTTAAACGTCTCACTAAGCCAAAACATTACTTACCCCGGACGTATATATAGGTCTTTCCGAAGAACGATCATTTCTGCGAAATTCATAAAATTATTCCGAAGGCTTTGGAAAGCAATAAAATGACCTTGACAGCGTTTTTGGAGAATTTACTTATTTCAGAAGATTTCTCTATTTTTATTCCTTTTCTTCCCCTTCACCCAATACATCACATATTCTCGCGTACGTGGAAAACGGTGGCATCGGGGAGCGAATTGCGTAACTTTTAATCAGGATCAATAATAAACAGTATAAATTATTGAGATAAATGCTAATTTCTGAATATAACTTTATATATGACAAGCCCATGGGTTCACTGGTAACTGTTACAACTGTTCTTGACTTAGTTTTGTAAATTAATTATAAAATACACCATGCTATGCTGATACATTTATACGTGTATTATATTAGTGCAATGTATTTTTTATTAGTTTACTTCCAGTAAATTAATATATTTTTAAATAAACTTTTATTTTCGACTTTTCAATATGCTCACGCCCCCCCAAGCCCACAGTTTGAGAAACGTTGCATTAATCCCTTTCCAATGGATCTCCAGTTCGATTCATGTCGCGATCCTGTTTTTTTAAGGTCAGAATTCAGAAAGAGGCACAAGGTTATTCGTTTGAAAGGTTTCCAAGGTCTCCTGCTGGCAATTATTAAGTAATTGTAATTCTATGCCAGCACTTACATAAGTAGTTCCTTATCCATGTTAATGATATGCGCGTGTCGAGCTATATGTCTGACCACCCGTTCTATTAACTATACACGTTTGTCGCTTTGTTTGTTAAAAAGTTGTCGAAAATATTTGTATTTGATATCCAAAGCTGGGATACTTTTTACGTTCGAGATGTAAGATACCTCTGAATCGTATTGTTGTCGGGTTTTTTAAATGTATCACAGCTGAAAACTTTCACAATGGTTTAGTGTGAAAGTGTGTTCTAGATCTATTATTAACTCAGGTCACTTTGTGGTAAATACTGATGCGATGTTATCGATTAAACATTGCGATTAAATTTTTTTTATATAGTTTTTGCCCGTAATATTTTTTTCGCTTAAAAGATACCAGTTTTACTGTTTTTCAAATTGTTGTACATATCTTCCTTAAAATATATTTTTACACACAAAAAAATAATAATTGAATGCTAAATTTATACTAAAACACGTTTCAAATCACATGTGGTGTTTGCTTAAACATATTATATAAAAGTTTGAGAATGCAACACAAATCGGTAAACATAACAATAACATTGAAAGCTCTTCACAATTCGGTTCCAAAAAAAAAAAAAAAAAATATTTTAAAACAGGAATTGAGGGGCTTCACTGATCAAAAGGTCATAGTCACGGACTCGTAACCATTAGTTTTTTTGTTCTATCGGGGATCGAGTTCTAGAGTTAATGAAGATCCATAGCCGCGGTAGCCTAGTGGTCAAGGTATCGGATCGTAGCTGGCATGTCACGAATTCGAGCCCCGTACCACTAAAGACCCGCCATGTAGGTCAGCGATGCACGTTAAATCTATCGAGAGCTCAAACATCCTCCCGTTGTTGAGGTGTGGTAATTAGGAGAGGCGTGCCAGCTCAGGTGTCGTACTCGTTACTTGACTGTGGTTCAAAATGACGAGGTCCGTCGCCAAAAGTCCCCGTGTAGCTAAACAGTGCGACGTTAATATTCACTCACTCACTTACACCAATGAAGATCTGTCGTGGAGATGGGTTCATGTCCGATAAATAGGTCGTGGATCACATTCCATATGTTGGCATGGTGTAAAAGGTTGGAGAACGAGTAGCCATCTTAGATGTCGTCATCGTCATTTATCCTAGAAGAAAAATGAAAAAGCCCTTCTCTAATAGTCTTACAAGCTTCAAAATGCGATGTTAACAAAAAAAATTCTCAAGAACCCCCATTTTCCGAACTTTCACTCCAAGCCAACGTGATGACTTTGAGCCTTGGCGGATTAAGCAATCCCTCAACACGACGTTTTGAAATTTCCCATGTTGGGCGGCAAGTGTAAAATGAAAGGAAATTAAAATATAGAAAAAGTAATCAGAGGAAAATTTCTAAAGTCAGTGGAAGAACAAGAGAAGTATTCGAGATTCGTAAGGCTTTATGATTACATGAAAGATGTTTTTAAAAAGCCTCAAGGGGAAGAGTCCCTATTATAGAACCTAAAGGATACTTATATTTGTTTTTGATGTTAATAAATAATCATTGAGTCTTATAAGTGGAATCCCATGATTTCTCCGATGGTGAGGAAAATATTTCTGTAAAGTTTGGTGATATGTCTTCAATTGGCTCTATTTTTAAGAGGAGTAGGAAACCTTTACGAAAATGTTAAATTGGCTGTTTTCGATGTACCTTTTCTACAAATCTGTTACATGTACATGTTTAAAATTTTTTATACAATTAAAGTACACCTTTCTCATTATACTGAAATGAGCTTTTAGCTAATTTTGAATTTTTTAGTAATTTATGAAATATTTTATCTAACATTGCGAAATTTGACCCATTTTTCACATTAAAAATTTGTAAAAAATAAATTTTTGAGTCTTTTACAAAAAACTCATTTCAGTATATATAAGCTATCATGATAAATATATCATAAAAAATTTACATACTTGTGAACAGTAGTTTCTCAGAAAAAGGTACATCGAACATCAAAATTTACATTTTAAAATGAATTGATTTTAATGTATACAGTTAGACTTTTGATCGGCTAAGAAATAAAAAAAAATAAAAGGCTCAATTTACAATAAAAGATACATGTTTTGGTTTATATCCAGACGTTCAACTTTTAAGCAGAAACGAAGTACTTCGTTTACATTTTTCGCCATTCAAATGGGCGTGGCCCAGCTTCGATTATTTAAAAATAGGTTTTAAGGGCTTCTAATTACCCTAGAGGTTAAAGTGAGGTATTTTTAGGACGGATAAAATCCCTACAATTTGAAAATGTAAAAATCTCAAATTGTCAAAAAAATAAGATTTTAGCTTTCCAACTCCTCTTAAATGGCCGTGGTAGACAAGTGGTTATGGCCACGAACTCGTGGACAGCGTGTTACGGGTTCGAGTCCTGGTGCCACTGAAGACCGGAAATGTAGAAGGGGCCCATGACGGGAAATTTATTGGGCTCAAAGTCCTCCTGTTGGCGGAGTGTAGCAGTTTGGAGAGGGGTTGCCTGCTCAGGTATCGTCAATTGACGGTTCAAAATTTCGAGGTCCGTCAACAATAACCCTCGTATTGCTTCATAGCAGTGACTCCCAAAGGGCTCTGTATGGACCCCCCGGGGTCTATGAGGACCTTCAAGGGGTCCACTTCAGCAAAAGAATAATTTGGGGGCCCATGAGGTGTAAATGGAGGTCTATAATAGCCTAAAACCAGATCGTGACTTTAATTTTAAAAGAAAATTTAATCAAATGTAAACCAAATTTACCTACTTAACAGCTTTATTTACTAAATTTACTGGTGTTAATTTGCAGTTACAAGAAGAGAGCATAAATTTTACTAAAAAAGGACCATCATTTCAGTGTTTCTTGTGCCAGAATCAAGCTAAAGGAATATAAAACTGGACGTCACGAATTTTAAGTTTCTCAATTTGTCACAGGGCTTGATTGATTGATTGAATATTAACGTCGCACTGTTCAGCTACACGAGAGCTTTTGGCGACGGACCACGTAATTTTGAACCATGGT